>QLON01000273.1:0-60173 GCA_003313675.1 Termitomyces heimii | reverse complement strand
TTCGTGCGGCAATTCGGAGACCTACAGACGCCAAGGGAATGTAGCATCGCTCAATACACGACAGCGGTAAAAGAGGGCTCGTTCCCAGGAAATGCAGAATGCTATACGATAGACCAGGAGGAGTGGGCCAAGTTTTTAAAAACAGAGGGATGATAGAACGATTCTTGGTACAACAAACATACGAAGCGTGACTCTGTATCATTAGTGTTAGTACTAACTCCTGAAAGATCCTTAAAGATTGAGTAAAAGCGGATGCCAACTTAGTTAGCTTGTGCCTGAGGTTGTAATGGAAGCCAGGCTTATCCTGCAGACAGGGGAGGTTGAGAACTTGGTCAGGTTGAGATCTCCAAGGCTTGATTGACGCAGCATATAGGCAAATAGATTTATTCGTGTACCAATATAATATAATTAGTATCTGGCGAGTGAAAATCGTAAGATAATCCATCTCCAGGTGGGGCTCGATATAATATACTATCGTAATAATGAGACAAGAGGACATCATGTATGAGTAATCAATATGAAGAATTTTGAGGCATATACGTAAGAAAGAAAACATACGAATTATGATGCAACATATGACACTCGTGTTAGATAGAGACTCCGGAGTCACGAGGCATTATCCTCGTCACTCCCACTTTACTGTGATGGAGGAGAAACGACTCACAATAATTCACGATTCTTTTCAAGGGTTTCACGTGGTAACGCCTTCGTCAACGTATCGGCAATCATTTTCTGAGTTGGAACATATTGTAATCAAATATTTCTTTGAGAAATATGTTCTCAAATGAAGTGGAAGCGTATATCGATATGTTTGGCGCGAGAATGACCGACAGGGTTCTTGGACAATGCGATACTTCCAGTACTATCAGTGTGAATAATGGTCGCTTGTACCTGTTCGAAACTGAATTCTTTCAACAGATTTCGAAGCCAAATGGCTTCTTGGGTCGCATTGACGCAATATACTCCACCTCCACTGTCGATGTTACTAATTGTTTCCTGGATGACCAGGAGACTAGGCTTCCATCGATATCGTAACACCATCTGCTAACGGAGCGTTGATCATATTGATCTTGAGCCCAATTAGCGTCGCTCCAACCCACTAGTCGGATTTGTTCATGTGCTAAACCACCCAATTTCAGACACAGTAACTTCGTGCCTTTTAAATATTGTAAAATGCGTTTACAACCCATGAGGTGAGGGATGCATTGGTTATTAAAAAATTGGGCTAGTAGACTGACTGAAAATTGAATGTCAGGTCGTGTTTGAGTTGCATATAATAATGAGCTGACTAGGGATAGATAGTTAAGCCCATTTGAGTATTGAGCATAATCATTGCGCTCTTTCTCTGTATGTGGGCATTGAAGTTGTGAAAGGTCATAATTTGTTTGCAGGGGTGTTGAAGTGGGATGGCAGGAAGTCATTCCAAATCGTTCTAAAATGGAGTCGATATAAATCAATTGGTTTAGACAAATGATTTGATTAGGTCAATCCTATTTAATTTCGAGGCCTAGAATATAGTGAACCTTGCCAAGGTCAGTAATGTTGAAAATGATATAATCCTGCAAATATCCTTGCTTGCTATGACCATGTCGTCAACATATACGAGCACTATGAGAGAAATTTTGCCTTTTGACCGAAAAATATACAAGCAGTCATCTGCGTGAGAAGGCTTGAATCCCAAGGATAGAAGTACATTGTGTAACTTTTCTTTCCACATTTGTCCTGCTTGTTTAAGACCATATATGGCTTTTAGGGAGCTTCCAGTACTTTGCCTTGCCAGCCTTTTTTGGAGCTTTCATGTGTATCTCTTCCTTGAGATTTCCCGCCAGGTAAGCACCCAACAACGTCGATTTGATGTATTTAAAATCAAGGGTGGCAACTAATGTCAGGAACACTTGGAAGGTTGTGAACTTGGCAATGGATGAAAACATATCATTATAATCAATACCTGGAATTTTCAAAAAACCCTGTGCCACAATGCAGGCCTTGAATTTTGTATGGTTGCCATGCTCATCAAATTTTTTCTTCAACACAATTTTGCTTCCCACTGCCTTTTTGCCTGAGGTAAATTGTCAACTTCTTCAAAAACATGCTTTCAAATAAGCTGATTGTATTCAAATTCTATGGCCTTTTGCCAATCAATCACCTGAAGAGATGTCAATGGCTTCTTCAACACAAGGGCCCAAAATTGCAACAAATACCATGTGATTTTAATTATCTTCATCATCACTTTCTTGTTGATAACAAATCAGTATATGTTTAGTACATGTTGATGGCTCACAACATGGCAAGTCTTTCCATTTCAAAGACTTTTGAGGGGCAGGTAGTACATTTGTTGGACTTATAACAAGTGGAGGAGAAGGAGAAGGTACATTGAAGGATATTGTAATTCTTGAGTGGGTGTTTCCTCTTTTATCTCTTCATTGTCAAGTGGAAGCTCCTGCAATTGGGACTCAACTTTAGATTCCAAGGACATTGAAGGAATATTGACTTTTTTTGGTAAATTAGACTCAGGATAAATAGCTGGATCAATCATCTCATTAATTTCTTCAGGAGACAATTCAGTAAGGCCTAAATTAAAATGGACAAGTCCACTTGGTGTATCATCCTTGTAAAATTTGACATTCCTTGAGGATATCATCTTGCCAGTAACATTTGGTCTCATCTAACCACCATCCAAGCATTTGGACCCTTACACCACAAGATTCAAGTTTACCCTGTCAAACTTCTTTGGGAACATAAGTCTAACCTAATGATCCAAAGATTTGGAGATGTGAGAGATTGGATACATGTCTGTTCCACTCTGTAAGTGGAATATCCTTGGAGGTCAGAAGTTGGAGTGATTGACTATATGTAGACCACATATAGAAATATTTCTCTCCAATATTGTAAGTCCATCTTTGCTCTGTGAAGCATGCTTCTGACTATCTCCATTATTATAACTATAGCTTGTTTTGCAATTCCATTCTGTTGTGGTCAGTATGGAACTATAGTTTGGTGTTTTATCCCATTGAGCACACAGAATTTTCTCATTACAAAATTAACAAATTCACTGTCATTATTAGTTTGGATAATTTTAACAAACTGACTGCCTTCTCATTTGTACATAGCCATAATATTACACACATTGTCTCCTACTTTCTCCTTAATTTTGAGGAGGCTCCTGGTGGGGAAGCATTTATTAGCTTTGACTATCACTATAGCATACTGATTTCCATCTCAGATGGCAATGCTAATGGGCTTGGTAAGATCCATGACTAATAATTCATTATTCTCATATTTTGTATTGCTTACTTTGGGCAAGGGTGGTCTTGTAGCTTTGTCTTCAGCATATCTGCTGCATAACTAATTGAATTCTTGAAGTAGCTTGATTAAATGCCTGTGACTAGATTATAATCCATAATAGTTTTTATAGTGCATGAACTGATATATCTCAATTGACAGTGCTATAAATGCATAGTAGACTCACTGGCAATATAGGCCACCATTTATCCACTTTTTCAATGGTCATAGTTTTGATTTAGTAGAAAGTGCCATAGGTGCTAATAAGATTTGCATGGAGAGATTCTCAACCTTGCCAAGACAACTATATTTATAAGAAAAGTCATAGAATCTAACTCCTTCATGTTGTAAAGAACTCAGGCTAATGAGGTTTGCACAAATGTGAAGGACATGATGCAATAGTATTTTGTTTACTCCCACTTGATTCAGGCTTTATTCTTGCAGTAAATGCTGATGTTTTGTTAGTGGCAGTATCCTCCAGAGTAATCTGGTTGTAAATATTTAATGATTTAGTTATAACAGTTTCAAGCATTAAAAAAGCTTTTAAAAACAGCAAATTTTGTTTGATGACTTCTCAGGTAGAAGAGTGCAGCAACAATAAAAGAATAGCATTAATTATAGTATTGTTATCAATGTAGTGGCCAGCTTTAAGGAATCAGCAGCATACATTTATATAAAAGCCAAAATAGTAATGCAAAATTAGGTTATTTGGATTAGTCTGAATAGAAGCAATTATAAATGAACCAGCTTTCACTAAGTTTTTGGGCTAAATTACAATTCACAAAGTACTTTTATAAAATATATAGGTGAATAATAGAGTTTATTGGTTTTTAGTCAATGCAACATTAGTCATACCAAAAGAAGGTCCAAAAAGCATATCAAATCAAAGATCTAAAGTATACTATTGCCTTGGGCCCAAGATATCCACTCCCTGGAGATTCTGAGCACAGGCAATCAGCAAGCTGCTGAATATCACAGAATCCCCCTCTATTTATGTTATTTCTACTTTTTGTGATGCATAATATTTTTTAGTTATTCTGAGCCATTTTCTAGCTATTAAGCTTCTATTATCTGGTTCCAAGAGACTTGGTATAAATTTTCTGGCCAAGAGAGGGCCCTCCAATGTTTTTAGTGCTCTAGTTCCATAAACTATTAATATCTCCCTTAGTTCTTCCTTAAGTGCCTTTAAACCTTTTTTATCAGGTGCAGATTAATTACACCTTTCCAAAAATACTGATACCAACTATAATAGAGTTTGATAGTCTCTCTGTTGAGATATAAGCATTTTATCAAAGCTTGCTTAATTTTCCTCAACAACTAAATTTAGCTTTTTTCATCAAATTGCTGATTCCTCTATCAGTTTGCCACAAAATGCCTTTAGACAGCTTTCATTGTGTGCAAATTGATTAGGCAATCAAAATAATACTTAATATATAGGGGTTTATATGTATTTTTACTGAAATATACCCATTTTATTATCAAAGTGTAATATTTTCCTTAAGATAAGTCACTTAATCTCTGGAAACCTGAGTATAGTCACATGATCATAGTCACATGATTGATTTGCATATGCATTAGATTAAAATAATGATAAGCTGATTTTTCAATATCTAGACTACTGATAATACTAATTTAATATGATCTAAAAAGAGCTTTTTAAAGTGGTTCTAGCTATATTATTTGCCTACAGTTTTTGGCAGAACTGCTTAAAATAGAGGCCCACTAGCTGAAAAATGGCCTAGAATAACTGGAAAATCTCACACATTACAGAAAGGGGAAATAACATAAATAGAAGAGAATTCTGTAATATTTCACAGGTTGCTGATTGCTCATGCTTAGAATTCCCAGAGAGTGGATATCTTAGGCCCAAGGCAATAGTATACTTCAGGTCTTCAGTTTGATATGCTTTTTGGATCTTCTTTTGGTGTGACTAAGGTTGCATTAACTGAAAACTAATAAACTCTATTATTTACCTATATATTTTATAAAAGTACTTTGTGAAGTGTAATTTAGCTTCAGAACTTAGTGAAAGCTGGTTTATTTGTGATTACTTCTATTTAGACTAATCCAAATAACCTAATTTTGCATCAATATATTGACTCTTACAATAGCATTTATAGTTTTTGCCTCTATATTAAGCTCTGCTATTAGCTCTTTATAGATTAACTTTATTTACTTCTAATTTCCACTAAGCATTAGAGTGTAGCCTTAGTGAACTTCATCACTGAGCTGCCAAATGTATATGGATATGATGCAATCATAATAGTAGTAGATCTTTATAGAAAAAGAGCTCAATTCATCTCTATATATACTATATACTTTGCAATGGATTTGTCAACTAAATAAAGATAGCATAAGAAGAAAAAAAGGCAACACTAACTAAGGCTAAGAAAGATATGGCATGCTATTATGATTGAGGTTGTATTTCTGCTCCTAAGTATCAACCAAGTAATAGAGTTTACCTAAATATATTAGACATTTTCACTACTTAGCTCTTTAAGAAGTTATTATACTATAATTTAGGCTCTTTTACTGTGGAGCATTAAGTAAAATCCTTAGCTTACTGCCTAAAGCTGCCTCTAGTAATAAAGCAACTGCATTCTGTCTTTAATATAGTTAAACTATTTTTAACACCTACTAATTTAATTCCAGGATGTTATTTTGAATTCCCTCTACTTCTAATAATTTTTGACAATAAAGAAAAGTATGAAGTGGAAGAAATATTAAATAGTTGCCTCATTTAATGCAAGCTTTAATTCAAAGTCAAGTAAAAGAGCTATAAAATTAAAGATATTTCTTAGAAACTATAGAAGAATATTCATACATTTAGTCTAGTTTGAGACTTTTACCAAAGGCATTTTAATGCTTTTTAAGCTATTTATAGACTCTACTCACTCACTTTAGTAGATTATATACTCTTCACAACTTCTTTTATCTAGTGCATTAAGGCAATATACTTTAAAGAAAGGGTGATGTTAGGAAACCACCTTTTTGAAAGTTTTTTACTCTATATTTCCTTTTAATTTTCAGGCCTTTTCACTTTAATTTATCTGCTTTCTACTACTTTCATCAAAAATAATCCAACTTATACAGCTCCATGATCTAGTGATTATATAACTCATAATGTGATAATGGCCATAACATTAGTTACTGTCAGGGGACCACCTTCTAGCAGTCCCCCAGCCCTTATTTTCCTGCTAAAAGTGTGCTATTTATCTCAGTTCATTCACCACTTATGCTGCTTCGTCCAACTCTCCACTGGCTGGACCGTGGGAATTAACTTCCTCATTGGCTGAGCCCCTGTCCCTGGGAATTGGATCACTTTCAATGAAGGCTCTGATGAAGCCCCCGTCAAAAGTGATCCATTTTACATAGCTTCATAACCTGGGGACCATGTGATCATGATGTGATCACAACAGTGACATCAGTCACATTAGTCACACTATGTGACATAGGCGTGACACATGTCACATGTGACGTGACATGTGATCATCACATGACCAGACCTCAGACTATTTTCTGTCGACTGGCAGAGTGACTCCTCAGACTTGTTTTCTTTGGATCTCCCTCTACCAGGTTAGTACCTTACTTACTTAAATTGTCATACATTATTAATATACTTTGGATCTCCCTCTGCCAGCTATATGACTAAGCCACAGCCTTCAAAGGTCACCCTTACAGTTACACCATTTACACTGTGTGACAATGTCACACTATAACATCACACTATGATGTTAAATGTGATAATTATATAACTCAACCTTAGAATATTTTCTATTGATAGTAGAGTAAATTTTTAGATTTGTTCTCTTTAGATTTTTCTTTGCTAAGTTAGCACCTTATTATTTATATCTATATTATCTTTATTAATATAACTTTGGATCTCTTTCTACTAGCTGTGTAACTAAGCTACAGCCTCTGGAGATTGCCTTTACAAGAACTTTACAAAGAGTGCCAATAGTAATATTATAAGCTAATAGGATTAGCTATTAAAAGATATAAAATGTAAATATAATTGCAGACAAGAAGTTGTTAATTAACAATTAAGAAGTAGTATTTGAAGAAGCATATAGCATTACTTCAATAAACAAAATAAGATGACAGTATGCATTATAAATTAAAATGTACTGGCAATAAAGATAGTTTAGTATAAAAACTAATATTACAGGCTCCCAGAAAAAAAGAGGACCATGAGCATAAATAGCACTTAAGTAATTACTGCAAAAAATGCAATATGACTGGCTTGCCAACTAACAAGAATATAATAAAAGTGCATGCAAAATGTAGCCAACTAATAGTAATGAATGTTTAAGAAAGGACACTAGGAATAAATGAAGTGGCCAAGAACTACTAGTTAAATATATACAATTATCTCAATTAACTAGTTGATAATGCATTGAGCATGAAATTCAGATTTTTAGAGAAAGTAAAAGCTTATAAGAGCAATGGAAAACATACTTAAGCTTATATCAGTAAATATTAGTTTTTCCAATTAGAAGACTGAGTGATAAATATATACTAGTAGAGGAAGATCTAAAGACATATTAATAAAGGTAAAATAAGTATAAATAGTAAGGGGCTAATTTAGCAGAAGAAAATTGTTACGACTCCTCTCTAGAGTCCCCTGGGACAACCCCAGAACCCCATCTGGGACCCTCTCTCATCAAACCCACAATGCATCCTGCCCCCACAGCTGTTAATGCTACCACCACATGCATTATAACTGACATCAGCTAATCTCCTGGGAACTCTGCATTATGGACCCCAAGATCAATTGCTGGCAATAATTGGATCATGTGGCCCGCTTCCGGCCATCATGCATTACAACCCCCTCCATGCCAATTAATTATGCACCCCATATGCACAATCCAAGTAGCCTGTTACTCAATGCTTTCTGGAACCCATCCCAGACACCCTGAAACTCTAAGACCCGACCCTGTAGTACTTATAGTGTAATTCTTCATTATATTCAAGAGTCTTGATATTACTTAAATTGTTGTATGCCTTCTTGCTTGATTAGTATGCACTGACTAGCATGCTTTGACTGGCATGCCTAAATAATCATGTGGTTTAAGTTTGGTATGCACTTTGCAACTTATAATTTGCTAACTGAGTTTCATTTTAGAACCTCCAGTTTCAACTCAACACTCTCCAATCTCCAACCTCTACAAAAATACCCAAAGCCCCAGGTCATGTTCCATTCTCCAGAACCACCCCCTGTCCATGTTTTAAACCCTGGAGCCTTAGCTCTAGAGCTCCAGACACCCAGGTATCCATAGATCAAGTCCGCATTGCTTTCCTAGAAAGCCCTCAACTTAGTGAAATCTCTAAAAAAAATAAGTCTAAGGATTTACTTTATTCATTGATAGAAAATATTCTGAGGTTGAATTACATGACAGTTACATATGACATTATCATGCTAATATTATGCTGTATAACTAATGTGATTGACATCACAGTTACAGTTATATTACTATATGAAATTGGATCACTTTTAATAAGGACTTCATTAGAGCCCTCATCAAAAGTGATCTATTTTCTGGGATCTGGCAAAGGCTCTTTACTAATAAGAAAGTTTGTTCCCATGGTTCAGTCAGTGAGGAGTTTGACAAAAGCAATAAAAAGTGGATAAATTAAAGTGAAAGGCTTAAAAATTAAAAGAAAATATAAGGTAAGAAAATTTCAAAAGAGTGATTTTCTGATACAAGTGGAAGTTGCTATTTAGAGATGATAATTTATTTCCAAAAATAAATTCTATTAAAGAATTCCTTATTTATGTAATTTGATATAAGCAAGTAATTTATATAGCAAATTACTATAAATAATATAGCAGCTATAGGCATACTCAGTTAAGAAGTCCAAAATAGACTATAATCACAATTTATAATTTGTAGTATAACAAACAGCAGCTATAGAATAATATTTAACAAAGAAGACTATAAAAATTAAGCTAGCATTTAGGCTAGTAGTATTTAGAGAGTATAAGTAATGAGTAGCAATGCTTAAGCAAAGTTCTAAGCCTTAAGATAGACTTAATAAGCCAGTGGAAATTGCATAAATTTGAAAAAAAATGCTTTAATTATAATAGTATGAACTATTGATTGAAATAATATCTTTGTAAGCTAAGGAAAGTATATGTGTGGGCTGCACACATTGTAGCAAACAGTTTAGACAGTGAATCTGAAAGTGAAGAGGAAAAAGAGGTAAAACAGTTTTAAAATATTGCAAATATAAAAAAAAAGAATAAATAGCTAGCATTTTAATTGACAGAGAAAAATACATCATAGTAAATATATATGACAACAATTATTATAGTTGGAATAGTGATTTAGAGCACTTAGTGGTTATAACTGAAGCTCCTAAGGAAAAGTAAAAATTACCAGGTTAAAATGCATAAGATATACTTATATAAAGCATTAAAGAAGTTGAATAGGCAAAGCTATGGTAGGTAGAGAAAAAACAATGCCTAGTCAGCTATATGGATATAGAAGGCCACTTAGCCTGGACTTTATAAGACTTGGAAAATACTACTATAAGGTTAATAGTTTAATTTGCCTATATGCACAAAATACATGTATATAAATTAAAGAAGCTATTGATGCTATAGTAGAAAATAATTAGTAGCTACTTAATGGTTTATTATGGAATCAAAGTCAAGGTGACTACTTTAAGGTCAAATATAGTTAAATATATCAATGTATAGTGGCTTAAAAACTATCTCAATATTTCATACTTTTTTAAAGATAATATTGAAATGAAAAATGAAAAATATTTAAAATTTTGATTAAATCATGTAAAATATTATAGCATTATAGCTACAAAATAAATCCAAACTTATGTAATTAAGATTAAAATTGATGGAGCAATAGCTATTTTAAAATATTCACTCATTGAGATAGTTTTTTAAGCATTTTTAATTTTAGTATTTAATACTTTGTATATTTTTTTTAATAACTGCTTAAATTCTTTTAAATATACTTTCTACTGGTTTTTAGCATATTTTTACTGGTATTTCATCTCACTTCTTTGCTGCCCTCTTTCATAATTCATATATATTATAAGGAAGTATTTTATATTGCTTAAATTGCTCTTTAAAGTACTTTTAAAAATATTCAATAGAGTTGAGATCAAAAAAGGAAGTTAGGCCAGCCACTAAAAAACATCAAAGTTGTTATCTTCAAAACACTTATTAGCCTTCTTGAAGTTGTATTTAGAGTTATTGTTCTGTTAAAAGTAGTGGGCACTCTTCTTTATTTCTAATTTCTTAAAGCTTTTCTTTGCTCTATCATTTAAAATTTTATAGTACTACTCTGCATTTATAATCCCCACTACTTTCATAAGCTTTTCTACTCTATTCCAACTTATACAGTTATAAACTATAAGATTATTTCCTTTATACTTCTTAATAAGTGTAATTGTTTAGTTTAAAATGATTTTTTCTTATAGCTTTCACATATATTGCTTTTTATCTGACCCAATCCTATTAATTTTTGTTTCATTTGTCTATAATACTCTTTTTCAGTTTTGATGCTTCTGAGCTCATTTAAGCCATAGTTGTTGATCTTTAACTTTGAGCATAAAACTTTTTTCTTAGTAGCAGATTAATACTCCTTCTTTAATACATCTTAGACAGTTTAGAAAGGAACAAAGTTGGAAATAATATTACTAATAAAATTAGTGATCTGGATAGCTGTATCAAGTTTTCTAATTAAGATTTGTCAAATAATAGCTTATTTAATAGATGAAGTAAGCTAAGCTAAATAGCCTTTAGGATAGTTTTTCTGATTCATCTCTAACTTTCTATTAATTCTCCCAATAGTAGACTTTTCTAAACTAATTTAAGCCTTAATTTGATATAAAGAGTACTTTTAAGCAAAAAGAAGAACAACAATAGAGTATTATATAGAAAAAATAAATTTCATAATAGTGGTTAAAGATTAAAATGTAGATTAATTAATTTCAACCACTTTCAAATATATTTAAACATAGTTACATGACTCTGTCTATATTTCCACATGCAACTTACTTCTTATTTTTAACTAAAACAAAAATAAATCTAAAAAATTAGAGATGCTTAAAAACTGTTTCAAGTTATAAGTAAAAAATTTAGCTTATTCAAACTGAGCATGGGAAAAGTGACAATTTAAGTAAAGCTAAATACTTAGCAGTAGCTGAAAATGAAAGTAGTTAAAAGCTGTGATATTGTTTCATGCTTTTACTAAACTTTTAGTGAAGTAGTTGCATTTATGCAATAGGATGCATAATTTATGCATAAAAAGCCTAAAATAATATTTTATCTAGCTATCAATGACAAGATATTTCTGCTGTAAGAGAAAATATTTGATGGAAAAACATTATTATTATAATAAAATTTATATACTTCTATTAAACTAAAAGTTTAAAATAAATTAGAGAAGCAAATAGCTGTACTAAAAGCATAATATGAGATAGCTGCATAATTATGAAATTAAAAAGTAAATATATTCAAAGCAAGTAATAATATGCAAAAAAGCCTAATAAGAAAAAATATTTTGTAATTATAGAATAAGTGAAAAGAGGAGTTTGTTAATATTATAAACAGAATGAAGGAGGAACTACCTTTATAGTGAGAAGTGAATCATGAGGTAAATCTCATAAATAATGAAAAAGTATATAAATACTATTTGCTATAATGCCTGCAAATAAGAAGACTAATTAATACATTAATGCACATTAATGAAAATTAAGACTAATAGTATAAGCAGTGCTTCTATTATGCATTTCAAAAAAGAATTGTATATTATAAAGAGTGCTAGATGTAAAACAATGCAATGATAATATCATTAAAGATATTATTTATTATTAGACTAAGAGGTTATCTATAAGAATATTGTAAAAGTAAAATACAAGTCAAAGATAAACTTTATAGATGCATATGAGTAAGTTTATACAAGAACTATGAATATTCCAAAAACATTGTTTTTATCTCTGATGAAGAAATTTGTAAGTAATATTATGCAAATTAGAGATTGTAATGCTTTAGTCACTTTTTAAAGATTAATAACCTTTATATTTTAAGATATTATTGAAAAATTCATGCATGTTTACTTAAATGACATCTTTATATTTTTAGACTTTATAAAAGAGCATAAGACTTATTTAAAGGTTATTTTTAAATGATTAAAAGAGCAGTAGCTCTATCTTAAGTAAAAGAAATGCAAACTATTTAAAAACAAAGTAGATTGCTTAAGGTATATTATTAATAACCAGAGTATTTATTTAAAAATAAGAAAGATTATTAGGATTTAAGAGTAATAAGTATTATAAAATTATAATAATATTCAGTGGTTTATAAGCCTAGTTAACTATATTAGCAATTTTTTACCATATATATTAGCTTACACTAAACTGCTAATGACTATAATTTAAAATGAAGCACCATTTCACTAGTGACTGCCACATTAGCAATACTTCAAAATAATCATGCAGATTTATACAAAAACACTAGTAATTTGACTAATTGATTTTTCTACTAAGAAGCTAAATAGCTAGTATATAATGCCTTAAAAATAAGTGTACTGCCAAAAGTACACTATTTATCTCAGTTCATTTACCACTTATGCTGCTTTGTCCAATTCTCCACTGGCTGGACTGTGGGAATTAACTTCCTCATTGGCTGAGCCCCTGTCCCTGGGAATTGGATCACTTTTAATGAGGGCTCTGATAGAGCCCTCATCAAAAATGATGCATTTCACATGGCCCCATGACCTAGGGACCATGTGATCATGATGTGATCATGACCATGACATTAGTCACACTACGTGACATAAGCGTGACATATGTCACACAGTGACGTCACATGTGATGTGACATGTGATCGTCATGTAACCAGACCTCAGACTATTTTCTGTCGACTGGCAGAGTGACTCCTCAGACTTATTTTCTTTGGATCTCTCTCTGCTAGGTTAGTACTTTACTTACTTAAATTGTCATACATTATTAATATGCTTTGGATCTCCCTCTGCCAGCTGTGTGACTGAGCCACAGCCTCCAGAGGTCACCCTTACAGCCATCAGAGCCCTCGTTGAAAGTGATCCAATTCCCAGGAACAGGGGCTTAGCCAATGAGGACGTTAATTCTCATGGTTCAGCTAGTGGAGAGTTGGACAAAGCAGCATAAGTGGTGAATGAACTGAGATAAATAGCACACTTTTAGCAGGAAAATAAGGGCTGGGGGACTGCTAGAAGGTGGTCCCCTAATAGAAGCCCTTTTGAAATAAAAGGATAAGTTGATGGGATATAAAATCTATATTATAATAAATTATAAAGCCTTAAAGTTCTTTAGAATTTAGAAATATTTAATAGATTTGATAGTATAGTAGTATTATTAAATAGACTACTTATTGCACTATTAGTTTGACATTACTTATGTAAAGTGTGAATTAAATAAAATAGTAAACTGCTTGTCTTAGTATTTTAAGAGTAATAAGTATGGAAGAAGTTATAAGCCTAGTAAGTATATAAATGCAAATTATTATATAAATTTAAAGAGTAAAAATTTATTTATTTATTAGTTTCAGGAACTAAAGAAATATATAATGGAGTTAAAAGTTATAAGAGCCTAGAAAATGTAACAAAGTGCATAATTATATAAAAGAACAAAAGAGAGGCAGGTAAAAGTACAATAATTAACTGCAAGAAGTAGTATATATAATAAAGAAGGCAATTCAGCTCCTTAAAGATAAAGATAAGTTATTAATGTTTAGGTAAAAGGTGTAGTAGAAATATACTTCAAATCAATTAACTATGAAAGTAATGATTTATATAAAAAATCATTTATAGTTTTATATTAATAATGAGATAATATATATTATGAATAATTAGTTAAAGGCTGCATTAATATATTTCAAATCATTTTGAGGATTTAAGCCATTAAAGTTGCCATTAAAGTTCTCCTTTAAATTAGTTATATATTACTATTTAAAACTAGTATAATTGAGTTTTAATACATTATTAATGCTTAGTAATTTACTATAACATTTAGCATCTTTTTAGTATGCTAATATAAGTATTGTAAAAAAAGATTTAAGAATTAAAATATAATAGTATCTATAAACATAGTAAAATTATTTGCTAGTGAAGAATAAAATTTAATATAAATGAGTTGAATTTTTTCCTTCTCTAGCATTGATAAATCTTCATTGTCTAGTAAATCTATATTTTCTAACTCCTACAATTTTGTTATATTAATGTTTAGTGTTTTTATTAAAATTTCTATATATTTGTATATTATATAAAAAAGCAGTTAAAATGCTGCTACTGATTAATACAATATGGATTTATTTAACTTGCAAAGAATATAAGCACCATTTTTATTTTTAGAGATTACCATTATATCTTTTTATTGTGAGTCATTTCTATTTTTAAGTTTTGCATCAGTATATAATTACCATGCTTAAAGTTGTAATTGTGAATTATAAAAGCATAGTCTTCTTTAAATTAAATAGTGGCTTTTTTTTTATATTAAATATCAATTCATATAGTTAAGCTAAATTATTACTTTTTTATTATAAATTAATTGCTCTCTTAGCAATTAGGTTTATAAATAAAAATAAAGAATTTAGTGCCAGTTATAAGTATATTGCATTTACTATATTTATCAGTAATAAAAGATGCATGTTAGTAACTATATAATATGATAAATAGCTCATTTGCTTTTGTATAGTGACTTTTTCTAACTAGAATATAGAAAAAGGAGCTTTGTTCCATTGTATTTCATTGATGTTGATTGCTTTAAATAATACTTGTTAAACATTAAAATATAGTTGCTTGATAATTGTATTTACTTATTTATTATATTTTAAAATTCATATATAATATATGTTATACTTTTGTACTAAATATATTGTGGCTTTGATAAAGAGCATACTATTATTAGTTATTATTTTTAGCACTTTTCAATGATAAATAATGTTTTTAAATAATCACTTAGTTATAACTTTTATTTTCTCTTTTACTAGCATCTAAAACTCTGGCTAATGCATTAGCAAACATTTTTTTATATATAATATATTTGTAATATCCAGATTTAAGCATATGCATAGTGTTCATATATATCTTGCTAAATAATAACACTAGTATTATTATTATTAATAGAATAAGGACTTGTTGTATTTAATATACTTGGCATAAGTGATAAATTTTGATGTCTTTCAAAATTTCAGAGTATGCATGAGGCTATTAGAAGCATTTTAAAAAAATCATACATGTCACAAAATAATCTCAATATCTTAATTTATTATGTATAAATTATCAAATGTAAATTTAAGCATTATATTTAACTACAAGTTTATACGCACCAAAATGGTAGCACAGCTATAATCTGCCATTATTAAAGAAAAACTAAGGGTTATATTAAAATATTAATTCATTGGCAAATGTATTATAGTTGTTTATTTTTTATTATAGCTGCATTGCTATATGGAATAATATTATAAATTAGCATATTGTTATTTTTATATAATAGTTGAAGTTCTTCAATTTGTTATAAAGGTTTGGCTAGTTTAGTATTTTCTTATATATAGGTGCTCAGATCTTCTATATGAACTATATTTGTAGCAATATAAGATTTGAGCTTGTAATTTATAATTAAATGCATATAATAAAAGTATTAATATTTGTATAATATGAATGAAGCTGTATATGTGGTCAATCTAATTCTCAAATTCATCATTGTTGTCTTTATCAACTTGAAAATTTTCAGATTGCTGTGATTTTTATAAAAGTCTATCTAATCTATAAAATGCACTTTTAATATATATTAATTTAAATTAGAACATTAAAATTACTACTATCCAGTAATTTATACTTATTAAAGATTAGATGTTCAGGTTTTATACTTCTATCAAGTATATTCTTAGCACTTAAAATGCTTAAAATAGTCTATAAAATTCTAGTTCTAGTTAATTGTAGTGTAATTTTTAGTTATTTAGTATAATAGATCTAAAACAGTTGTATTATCACTGTTCATGATTATTGGTAAAGCTTTGGCATAAAAAAAGCTAATTATGATATAATTTGTGTTAACTACAAAGATAACCAGGTCTGGCAATGTATAATTAATAGATACTAATAGTTTTGCTTTTTATGACATTTATATTAAATTCTTCTACACATTAATTTAATATAATTCAAATTTAAAGCTGGCATTTGCTCTAGTCTGCTTTGTTAATGCATGGACTTAATGTGTAAAGTTGTGTATAAATACTTTAAAGTTACAAATAACTCTCAAATAAGTATGGATTTCTAATAGGCTATAGTATATTCTCCATTATTTGATAAGTGCTGTTAAAGAACTACTCTTTTGAAGATTTCTTATTCTATATTTCCATCTAATTTCCAGGCCTTTTCACTCTAATTCATCTATTTTCTACTGCCTTTATTAAACTTTTTACCGGCTAAACTATAAAAACAAACTTTGTTATAATTTGGAGTCTTTGCTAGATCCTAAAAAATGGATTACTTTTGATGAGGGCTTTGATAAAGCCCTCATCAAAAGTTATCTAACTTACATGGCCCCATGACCTAGTGATCATGTAACTTGTGATATAACTATAACTATAACTATAACATTAACTATATTAGTTCTTAGAATATTTTCTATTAATAAGCAGAGTAGATCCTTAAACTTATTTTCTTTGGATTTCTCTCTGCCAAGTTAGCACCTTATCATTTTTATTTATCCTACCTTTATTAATATATCTTTGAATTTCCCTCTGCCAGCTGTGTGACTGAGCCACAGCCTCCAGAGGTCACTCTTATAGCAGAACAAGTCTCTAGTATTAGTCTAGAAGCCTCCTCTAGCTTGCTCCATTATTAGTATTCCTAGAGGTCTCTTCTCCACCAAATAGCTTTTTCTTAGTTTTTATGGCTTAGCCAGCACTTCCAGCTAACCTCCCTGAGGCATCTGATTCATAGAATGATGCTTGGAACTGCTTGCTTGCTCTAGAAGCTCAGGTACAGGCCACCTAAGCTTCTTTTACTCTCCACATTACCAAACTTGCTGAATTATAACAAACAATAGACACTATCTTCTACTCCTTACAATTACTTTTGGAGCACCTTCCTTCTACTCCTTCTGCTTCTCCCACACCACTGAGGCTACTAAAACCCATAATAACAATTCATTCCACTACTGTGGCACCTAATAGAATTCCACACTCAGCACTTCCAGATATTTATGATGATAACTGCACAGTGGAGGAATGTTTTTTGCAGTCTTGCATTACTTATATCCAGCTTAGTGGTGATGCATTTGACTTTGATGCACTGAAGATAGCATAAGTCCTCTCTTACATAAAAGCAGGCCATGCTTTAACTTATACTCTATAAGTATTTCAACATTATGGAGGAGTAAACAGCTTTACAGATTGAGAAGACTTTGAGAAGGATTTTAGAGCTGAGTTTTTCCCACTGAACCCAGTGAAAACTGCTGCACTCTTTCTTCATGACTGCAATTAATATAGCCAGAAAAGAAGAACTTTGGATGATTATATTGACTCCTTCCATGCATTAATGGAGTAGGCAGGATACTCAGATAGTCTTTAACTCTGCCTCACCTTCCATGATAAACTTCACCCTACACTTACAACTTAGCTGAAGGATGCCCAGATGATGAGCAGATTAAAACCTGGTATAGAGTAGCCCAAAATTAGTAGTAGCTCATGGAGCTAAAGCAAGAGTTACAATGCCTCCATATCTCTCCCCCTATTTACCACTCTACTTTAGCACTAGCTATATGCTCTACTCCCTTGGCTCCTCCTTCTCTACACCCATTTATAATAGGAGCTCCTCCAGCTTTTTAGTCATGACCACTCCCTCTAAGAGCTCCTATAGAAGTCAATGCCTCTTGCCAGCACTCTACTACACCTCTTCTCTGCCACCAATGTGGAAAGCTAGGCCACTTTGCATGCTATTGCCCATAGGGATTAGAGGTCTACTATCTTTTGGCTTCTGAGCAGGAAGAGCTTCTATTGCAGCTTCTTACTGCAAAGGATGCCTCTGGTGATCTCTCTTCTAATGCATCAGCAGGAGAGACCTCATTTATAGAGCTATTGGATATTTCAGCTTTTGTTCCAAATATTGAGGAGGATTTTGAAATAAGTGACAAATGAATTGTATGCCTCTGCCACTTAGTGCCAACCAGTTTGCCTGTTTATCTATAGAGTCTGTCAATACAATTTCTAATGACTATGATTTGCTGACTAAAACCATAAGCACCTCTTCTGATGTACAAAACACCTCAGTCCAAGGCCTAAATAAAGCCTTACCTCTTCCTCCTCTGCCATGCCTGCATATTCCAGCATGGAAATGACACCTTCCTCACTAACTGGTATCATGCTTATATATAAATTGTTTATAGCATTCTTTAGTGAATTGCCTAATAGGCACAAATTTAGGTGGGTTAAGATTAAGCATAGGTATATTTGTTAGGGAGTCTTCAACAATACATCATTTTATATAAAAGCCCTTTGTAACTGTATTATTGATAGATTTTATTTTAAGCATTATAAACTTATACTTTTTCTTCAATTAAACTCCTTTTTGTTTTAATACTGTTGCATCAACATAAGTGAAAGTGCTATTCTTAGCACTTAAATCTATATAAAGTTCTATCATAAGTTTAAGAATCAAATGAGTTACTGCTATTAGTAAAGTAGTTAAGCACATATTAGAAAAATTGTACTTAGTGAAACTATCTAAAGCTATAAGGTATAAATATGCTTATAAAGAGTTTTTCTTAGCTTCCAAACTGTAATGATAATTGTCAGCATGTATTTATATAGTAGTATCAAAAATTAAAGAGTCTAAAAAAGTAGTTTATACAATATATACATTATCATTATGGGTATTGTAATTTAAAATAATTGCTTCATCTTCATCATAGTAGTAAAAAATGCTGCTGAATATGTTTTAAATGATTGTATGTTAAAGTTAGAATTGTTTTTGTTTTAGAGCAAAGCTGCTTTAATCTTCTTTTAGAGAATGTTAATATTGTGTATATCAGAGAACCACCCATTTGAAGGTCCCTTACTCCATGCTTTCTTCCAATTTTCAGGCCTTTTAACTTCTAGGTAGATATCCTCATTGTCAATAACATGTTCAAGGGAATCCACTTTGTTTGTATATAGTTTGCACTTCTTCCATTTGAGATAGAGTTGCTCTCCCTCAGTCATTTGAAAACAACTCTCAAGTGGCTCTTGTGCTCTTTTATAAAGTCTGAAAATATGAAAATATTGCTTAAATAGACATGCATAAACTTCCTAATAATATCTCAGAATATAGAAGTCATTAACCTCTGGAATATTGTTGGTGTATTGCATTCTCCAACCACAGCAATATTATTTTACTATTGAAGATGATCTCCCTGGGCTGAGAAATTTCATTGTCTGTGGCTAAGCAAAACATTGCTTCAGGCTTTCCTTGCTTCAGCAACTCATACTATCACATTGACACAACTATTTAATTCCATTCCCATAGCATCTGCAGGTTAAATGCCCACTGAAAATCTGGTGAACTGTCAGGCAATTCCACAGTCTCTGACTACTCCCATTTTCAGCTTATGCTGATTCTTTGCTTTTACCATGATTGTTGATCTTCACCTGTCCAGCCTGGTTGGGCTGGTCCTTCTGTTTCTGAATTTGACTGAATTCAGCCTCCATCATTATTATTTTTAGCACATCTACAAGTAGAGTAGCCATCTGTTGAGCCTTTTCTAGCTCATTTTCCATAGTCACACTCTGGCAACCTTTTCATGCTAAAAGGCCTACCACATGAGCTACAAGTTGGTCAAAGAGTCCTTCCTAAGAGTTGAGGTTATGGAGCAGCACAGATGTAGTGTCTAAGTTTGGGGTGGTAGGAAGTGCTTTGAAGTAAAACAATGAAATGCAGTCAATATCCAGAGACTGAGGACTTACTATATCTGTGTTGTATAGGTTTGATCTTCTAACACTCTTTTCCAGCAGATGCTACACAGGGTAATTGACAGACTCTCAGCTTACTTAACACATGATATCTTACATGTTGTGACCACACCAATGCCTTTTCATAGTTTTTTCATCTCACTAAAAATAATGAGCTTTTTGTCTTTGAGAATGTTATTCCCATAATATACTATCCATTTCTAATCCTTTATTATTACATTGTGTTAGTTGTCCGAAATTCAAATGCAACCATCAACCCTGACATCCATCCACTCAACATTGTCATTGTCACGTATCTTTCTATCCTTCACCTATATCACACTGGCCACAATGTGGCCCTCCATTGTTATCAGAACGTATTTATACAGACGCTATACTATGGGTACCCTCAGTCAATTGAATATTGAACTGAGGGTGAGTAGTTGATAATATGCCTTCAACCTCATATGTACTTATGCTACTGCACAGACTATTACTAATAATCTGTCATGTAGCTACAGTAAATTGACTATTGAACTGAGGACTATCACTTATAATCTGTCAGTGTCACTTAGATTCTAACACATTGGGCAAATTTACTCAGTAGATACTCAATATGCTAACTACATCCAATAGATTTCAAACTTTGCATAATGTGAAATTTTCCATGCCTCATGTGTCATGACTACAATGACAATTACTGAAAGACATGAAGAAAACAGATGTTGCAGGTAGAAATTGAGGTAAAATATTCAATGGATGGATTTTGAAAGCCAAGGTAAAACATTCCATTCAATCCTATTGATATTTTCTAATATGCAGGTCTCACCAAGTTTGCTACATTCCCATACTAGGGAGTACCACAGCTGCAAGTACTCTAGTTATAAGATGAAAGAACATGATCACTGGCAAGACAAGTGGTGCCTATGACAGAATTTCAACAAACTGGATATCCTTGATGGAATAACAAAATTAAGCGCGTTTTATTGTCAAGCTCTCCTCCAATAAGCATACGTTACAGGAAGAGTGTGGAGAGCTTTTGAACAAGTCAATGGGTACTCATTGCGGAATAACATAGAATTTTATTCTGGTCGGATAATGAATGTCCTGACCAGAAAAAGACGGATAATGTAGTGCGCAGTTTTCATAATTGTTAGTAGATAGGACTTTCACTGAAAGTGGTGTCACGCGTGTTTGGCCTTCGATTCCAGCAGTCTTTGGTTCTTGGTACACGATAATCAATATGATGACACCGTGCAAGAAATGTTGCATAGAGAGAATCCGCGCGCTTTTATCTACAACCATTTACGTCCCAAAAGACCACATCCTATTATGACTGATGAGAAAGTGCAGAAGGCTCCATACCGGAAGAAGAAAAAAAGAATCATTGAAGTAGGCGAAGATTTCCCCTGAGATTTCCCTTGAACTCACCTTGAACAAAACCTGTATATTGCTATGTGGCGCGAGGTGTGCTTTTGATGTGAAGTAGGATCAGTACTAGACTTTGGTCTGCACGTCGTATGCAGTCAATAAATGCGACCACGCCGGTAATCTACACACTTGACCCTGGATGGCGGCATTCTCCGCTATTCAGTTATCGCCATGATATGTCCATTGCGCGATGCACGAATCAACGAAGGCGAATTCCAGGTGTTGTCTACAGTGCAAAGAAGGGTAACCAGAAGATTTCGAGGACCAAGTCGGGCTCACTGATTGGCACAGCTACAGAGAGTCAACAAAACAGAATAGTATGGGTACCTATAAGCCATGTGAGCACCCGTACGAGGACGTGCTATACATAGCCTTGAAAGATAGGCACAGCTGACAACCACATTGGAGGCTCAAGTTCCGCGGTTGCGCCGAGTGCATGATTGGAGCGACTAAATACAAGAGAGGAGGCCTTGATCCACCTGCTCAAAGAATGTGACCAGTCTAGCGAGTTCGCCAGGTCCTTCACGACCGAGATACGGGGTTCCATCGTACGTCAGAATCGCAGAATGACGAGCAGGCATGCCAAGAGCTACCACTTCTTCCAATGACAATGCGAGTCAATCAAGTCGAACACGTCAGATGGAAGTAGTTGTAACGAAATTGGCGTGATCTGATTCGTGAGTGAGGCTTTTTCCACGACCGTGACTATTCTCCCATAGACCTCGAATACATATAATAGACTACGTGTCCTCTATGCAATACACGCGTTCTATACCATCCAAGGCATGCACAGGGCAAGTGTCATAGAGAGGTCTGTGAACTTTTATCACTCTCACTACAAAACTGACTTTGTGCAGGATCCAAGCTCTCTTTGTCCTTTCTCTCGCCGCTCTCGTTGTGGCCAAGGCCGATGTCAAGGTTATCGATGTGGACACCTCTGGGACTATTCTGGACCTTGCTGGACAGCCCTACTATGTCCCTTTCGACCCCGTATTGACCGTCGACCCGTCCAGACGTTCCGGCGTCCCTCCAGGCTTTGTCCCAGTCACGGGCATAACGGCACAATACTCTCCAATAACCAAATCCTTCCTCGAGGCCCAGATCGCATCCTACGGGAACATCGACGATGTCTGGACGGACCACTTCCTAGAGTCCCTCTTTATCTCGTACAGCGGACAGTTGACCGGATTCCTGGAAGAGGAAGCGGAGACCTGGCTTCAAGCTAGCAACATATCCCACATATATATCTCTTCGAACATCCGTCCGCTCAAATTCAAGAGCCCTCCCGTCTCGGTAATCACAAATGGGCCTCCAACGGGCCCATACTTCACCGCGCCCTCCCCTTCCTCGTCCACTCTCGACATCTTCACCGCCTACCGTCTCCGCAAAGACGAGTACGCCAGCTTCCTCTTCGGTGCCATCCCCAACCCCTCAGGCGGCTGGACACCCACCAACATCACCCTCGACGCCTCTGGCGCACAATACATCCCCGTCCCCTCGCGCCTAAGTCTGCTCACTGGGTCCCTCCCGCTCTCCGGCACGCGTTTCGCCCTCAAAGACATCTTTGATGTCGAAGGTCTTCCTACAGGCGCAGGCTCACGTGCATACGCCCTCGTGCACCCCTCCCCACTCCCCACCACCGCGCCCTCAATCCAATACCTCCTCGCTCTGGGCGCCACCCTCGTCGGCAAGACACGCACGTCCCAGTTCGCACACGGTGCCCAGCCCTGGGAGTACGTCGACCACGCGTACTCGCTCAACCCGCGCGGAGACGGCCACCTCACGGCGTCTGCGTCGAGCTCGGGAAGTGCATGTGCGATCGCGGGATATGATTGGCTTGAGTTTACCGTTGGGAGCGATACGAGGGGGAGTGTGAGGAAGCCTGCAGCGTTTGTGGGCGCGTATGGGATGAGGCCTACGCATGGTAGTTTGGATATGCGTGGTGTGCTCCCGCTATCGGAAGACATGGATACGGCAGGCTTCTTTGCAAGGGACCCGAGGTTGTTTGCTGCGCTGGGCACGCGATGGTAAGACCTTTGTTGTGTCGTTTGACTTCGCTTACCCACCCTCGCAGGTATGAACACTCCCCCGTCCGAAAGAAACGCCAAACCATCCGATTCCCCAAGCAACTCTTCTACCCAATCGAACACTTCCCCGTCTCCAACCCGGCAGCTCAAGTCCTCTACGACAACTTCGCCTCCGCCCTCTCGAAACACCTCAAGATAACCACCGTCCCAGTCAACTTCACCGCCTCCCTGCTGGGCCACCTCCCCTCGGGCGACTTTACCCAATTCCAGCTCGCATCGAACACCCTAGCCGAGTACCGGTCCTGGGTCTCCGTCGGCAAACCCCTCGTCGAGGCGTACGAACACCAGTTCAACTCGACACCGACGTTCGACCCGCGCGCGAAGGCGATGTTCGCGCGCGGCGCGACGCACACAGCGAACGACTTTCTCGCCGCCCAGCGCGTCCTCAATGCGTTCCGCGAGTCCGTGGCGTCGGATCTGCTCAAGCCGGACATCAAGTCGTGCTCGGACGCTTTGTTCATGTATGACGCGGGCACGGGTGGCCGGCCGTCGTACCGCGTTGAGGAGTATAATAACATTGAAGGGGCCGCGCAGGCACTGATTGCGGGTCCCGTTGGTGGAGATGGAGGCACGGCGAAGCCGTCGGATTATTTCACGTATGTAGCGTCGATGGCGGGGTTACCTGAAGTCACGATTCCACTGGGTCAGGTGGGGTATTATAGTCATATTAGTAGGGAGTGGGAGATGTTGCCTGTTGCGGTGCAAGTTGTTGCGCATAGGGGATGCGATGATTTGTTGTTGAAGCTTGTGGAGAAGATGACGGAAAAGGGGTTGTTGGATTCTGTTAGGACGGGGAAGAATGCGTTTGACGTCGGGTTGTGATTTTGCTCGTACAAGTGTATTGTTATGACGTTGCGCTTACATTTTTCTCTTCTGTTTGATGTAACCTAATATTTATAGCAAGTGGCTAGCAGCTAACGACAACTTCTAACCGTCAAGGATTCATGATTTGGTCTTTCGGAAATCCTTCGGCAGGTGTATCGGGGGTGCCGAATTAGATGTAATGTTCTTGTGTTGGGATAGTTCAGCGCTGTTTTCGAAAGTCAAAAGGTTACCTTGGCACAGGTGGCGCATTGCACCTAGTTCGATTTGGCTTTGTATGTCCACCGGAACTCGTGTCAGATGAAAAAGCTTTTATGCCATTTCCACTGTGCCAATTTCTGGTGGAAGCAATCTTTGAAGACAGGAAAATTGCCTGTTTCCAATTAGAAAAATTTGCTAAAGAAGCGGGGAACAGCTTTGACTACTTTTTGACTAGAAACAGATTCTGCCCTCCAATGCTTCTTTTCACCAGTTTTCTGTCTGAATTCCCTACACAAGCTACTACATATTATTTCAAATCATTCAAGAAAATTTATCAAAGAACATGACAAATCGATTGTGAAGTACATCAAAACAAGTAATGAACTTCCTTATTTGTGAATTGTTGTCCAAGATGTAAAGTATGCTGGTGCCAGTTTAACTACCTCTCCATAACCTTCCTTCAAGTATCAAGCACAAAGCATCTTGAATATTGTGCTGCTAATTTGCCCAGGTGTGGCTAAGTCAGAACTAACACAAGTGTTGTTTCCTGTTGTAGGTAAATTGAGTTCCAGGCAATAGCACAAACAATAAGGACCATATCCGCATCCAGTTTGTCCTGAGTTCAGGTATTATTGTGGGAGACTGCATGCGTCACAAAAGAAGGATAGCAGGGAGGCCCAGCGGGGAGAAAGACAACCCGAGCTATAGATACTCTTGCCACATAAATGCTACGCAGATACTCATGCAAATGAAGTCAGTTATCGGTGTTGCAGATTGGGTAACGTCTTAGTAGTTGAATTTCCTTAAACCTGAACTTCTGGCGAAATAACAGCGCTGAGGATTTTACATCCAGCAGACTTGACTGGTTGACATTGTCAATTCTGAAGTTGGTCAGGACACATTTCCATCAGTCATCCTACTCGGCTTTGACATGTTTGTCAGAGACAAAATGGACGAAAAGGAATGACATGTTTTCTTCAGAGCTAAGAGCGACTGAGTGATATGGGAAGCAACTGTGTTGATTTGCCTCAAGACAAATAGACGAAGTACATATTTTATATAGAAAACTAAAGATAAGGAGAAGTAAGTTAAGGAGTTATGATGGAAAAGGAGACAAAAGAGATTGATGACAAAGAAAAGGATTGAACGGCAAAAGAGAATCGAGACTAAGGATTATAGGGAAGTGTAATTACAAGGATCAGATTTCGGATCAGACTCAGAAAATATCTTGACAATGTTGAGATACGGCACACTGGACCAATGCAATATTCTGAGCAGATTTAGGCATTGTCATAGAAGAAGGACAAAGATCCTCAAAAGAATGATTATTGTGATTAGAAGACGCGATAGACAGAACCAATAAGCCCCATGCCACTCTTCAAACAAGGCCTTGAATTCTCATGTTTGGGTCACTGCCTTTCTGGATAACCCAGTATAAACACTGATGAGTTGCATTGAGTTGCATAAGTGATGTAAGGCTGTGACCTTTCTGTTTTCTGATGTAGGCTGCAAATCAATGGAGTCCGCAGAAGGAAACGTCAAACTCATGGGTGAGGACCCGGAAAAAGATGTGCGCCCAAGCATGATTCTTGCAGATTTGATCTATGGGATATTGTTAGTACTGAATTTACCCTGGTACCAGGTCTCTGGCGTCAGCAGAAAGTGCAGGTGCTTCCTAGAGGCTGCTCATATGTCAAAGGGTATATGATGAAATCCCGCAGCTTGTTCTCATGTCTACTGGTTCCAGCGAGCTACCACCATGGGTGATGGAAGAATGAGCCAAAGTCCCGCGGATCGTGCAAAGGAAGAGGAAAAAACCGGAGGTTCTTCCAGAAGGAGAGAAGAAAGAGACGGTTTCAATGATATGTATTCAACCTTACAATTGCTCAAGGAGCGGGGATCAAAAGCACTATTTATGAGCAGCTCCAACAATCCAACAGGACGTCGGTGATATGTCACCAAGCAACGTTGCCGATGGCAGTTGACAATATGCATCATGGCCCAGTAATGGCTTAGACACAACCGGAAACGTCAGCTGGTACGACGTGCTGAGGACAAGTTCAGGATTAAATGGTGTATTATTGGAGGAGGGCATGGACTAAGAAAATCATGCCTAATCAGGGATGGAATATGACTCCATGTCTAATTAGGCAGCATGAGTGGTAGCTACAGATGTCAATCAGAGTTGAGGCACGATGTGGGGATAGCATTGGTTGTGCCAGGGGCTAAGTGCCACTGTCATGTATGAATGATGGTCAAAGTCACCTGAGGGTCTTAATGAACGATGCGGGTTCGCTGAAACTCGGAACATTGTGGAAGCCATCTTGTTTTTTTTTATCTGTTTATATCTGTTTACATTGCTGTCTATCCTCTGGACTGTTAAATTGATGTTGTTGTATATCTCTAGACCTTTCCTCCCTTCAGTATGTTTGACCAGAGGACTGTTTGCTCTACACTTAGCCCCAACCCAGACGTTTCTGGGATTGGCATTCGAACTGCAATTTATGCGCAGAATCTTCTCAGTTTTATACCCGCACTCTGGGCTCTAAAAGATAGACGGATCACACCCACGGAACTCGACGAACTGGAGAAACAGTCCACTACCATTCTCATCACAGCCTTTGCCATCCTCATCTCAACCATCATACAAGCCCATAGTGGTGGCATCTCTGATTACCATGCGTCAATTGTACTTGACCTCAGCTGGATGAACAATACCAACCTTTTTATATACTTCCTCCTCTACATCTATCACAGAGCTAATCTCTCTCTGGATGAGTTTGATGATGAAGTCAGGCTATCAGGCAGTTGGCATCCCTGGTGGTTTACCATGTTGTGGAAGCTCATCAAGGTGCACCTTAAGGTACATACTAAGGAGCATCCTAAGGTGAATTTCAAGGGGCTGTCTAGGTGGATCTATGAGGCAAAGAAAGCCTCGAGAAATTCTGTCATTATCATAGGCTCTTTGCATCTGTCACTTATGGCTGCTGTTGGTATCTGGCTTTGGAGCCATCCAGCTAGTTTTGGAGGCTCAGGATTGTGTTCATTGTCTGCAACTATATCTATCTTTGGCAAACAAGTTCAGTTGCGATCAAATGGATTGAGAAAGTGGTCTCTTTTGGTTTACAGTGTTGTTCTTGTTCCAATGCTGAATCTTCTCATTCCTATTGCTTTCTTTGCGATGCCACTCTTGATATTGGAGCATGTTCTCAAGTTTTCAGGAGATGTTATGCTTCATACAACTGGGATAGGATTAGGAATTCTGGCTATCATCGATGCTGTTTTGCTTGTGGATACAGAACTGGCTATCAAGAAAAACATTGCTCAATTTCATTTGACCAGTGAAAATCAATGGACATTTGGTCAAACTCTTGCGGTTCTACTGCTTTTGGTTGCTCTTCGTGATTTTGTCGAGTCAATCAGAGAGAAACGTGCTAGTCAATTGAATGAACAACTCATAAATGCATTAGACTCTGGGGAGAGTAAATCAGTTGAGATTTTACTGAGGCAAGGGGCAAGGATTGATGGATTAGGTATGTATATGATGCTTCTTGTGAAAAGACCATTAATATTGTTTAAGTAGATCAATATGTGTCAAGAGCAGTTGAAAAGGATTATTTAAGTTGTGTAGAAGTCTTGATAAAACATCAGGCTAATGCAAACTTAGAAAGTAAGATTGAGATTAATGCAGGTTTTGTGATGCTACATCCAATATTTCAGATAAAAGTCAACAATTCCTATTCAATTGGGCAGCTGAACAGGGCCATTTTGGAATGGTAGAGTTTTTTGTAAACAATAAAGTAAATTTAAATGCAAAAGGTGGGATACAAACTCATTGGAATTCATTTCCTTGGAATTTTATATTGCTAATGCAAGTATTTTAGGATGTGATGATATGGCCCCACTCCATCATGCAGCTAAGAATGGTCATTTAAAGATTGTACAATTTCTGCTAGAACATCAGGCAGATGTGAAATTAAAAAGTGAGAAATGAAGTCATTTAGACTTCATGTTGCTTATGCTAGTATTTTAGCAAATGAGGATATGTCTGCACTTCACTATGCAACTCAAAATTGCCACTTTGACATTGTAAAGGTTTTGTTGGAATATCATGCAGATGTCAACTTAAAAGGTGAAATATTAAGTCATTTAGACTTCATGTTGTTAATTCTAGTATTTCAGCAAATGATCATATGTCTCCACTTCACTATGCAAGTCAAAGTGGCCATCTTGACATTGTGAAAATTCTCTTAAAATTTCATGCAGATGTCAATTCCCAAGGTAAAAAATTAAGTCATTTAGACTTCATATTGATAATGCTAGTATTTTAGCAAATGATCATATGTCTCCACTTCACTATGCAACTTGGATTGGTAACCTTGACATTGTAAAGGTTCTGTTAGAATATCATGCAAATGTCAATTCCCAAAGTAAAAAATCAGGTCATTTAAACTTCATGTTGCTAATGATAGTATTCTAGCAAATGATCATATGTCTCCACTTCACTATGCAACTCGAAGTGGCAATCTCGACATTGTAAAAATTCTCTTGGAATATTATGCAGATGTTAATTCAAAAAGTAAAAAATCAAGTCATTTAAACTTCATGTTGCTAATGCTAGTATTTTAGCAAATGATCATATGTTTCCACTTCATTATGCAACTCAGCTTGGCTACCTTAACATTGTGAAAGTTTTGTTAGAATATCATGCAGATGTCAATTCAAAAAGTAAAAAATCAAGTTATTTGGACTTCATGTTACTAATGCTAGTATTTTAGCAAATGATCTTATTTCTCCACTTCATTATGCAATTCAAAGTGGCAATCTTGACATTGTGAAAGTTCTGTTAGAACATCATGCAAATGTCAATTCCAAAGGTAAAGAATCAAGTTACTCAGACTTCATGTTGCTAATGCTAGTGTTTTAGCAAATGATCATATGTTTCCACTTCACTATGCAACTCAAAGTGGCAATCTGGACATTGTAAAAATTCTCTTGAAATATTATGCAGATGTCAATTCACAAAGTAACAAATCAATTAAATCATCCAGACTTCATATTGCTAATGCTGGTATTTTAGCAATTAATCATATGTCTCCACTTCATTATGCAACTCAGAGTGGCAATCTTGACATTGTGAGAATTCTGTTAAAATATCATGCAGATGTCAATTCCAAAGGTAAAAAATCAAGTAATTTATGCTTTATGTTGCTAATGCTAGTGTTTTAGCAAATGATCATATGTCTCCACTTCATTATGCAACTCGGATTGGAAAACTTGACATTGTAAAAGTTTTATTAAAACATCATGCAGATGTTAATTCAAAAGGTAAAAAATCAAGTCATACAGACTTTATTTGCTAATATATGTATTTCAGGATATAATAATATGTCTTCACTTCACTATGCAACTTGGAGTGGCAATTTTGACATTGTAAGAGTTTTGTTAGAATATCATGCAGATGTCAATTCCAAAGGTAAAAAATCAAGTCATTTAGACTTCATGTTGCTAATAATAGTATTCAAGCAAATGATCATATGTCTCCACTTCACTATGCAACTCGAAGTGGCAATGTTGACATTGTAAAAATTCTCTTGGAATATTATGCAGATGTTAATTCAAAAAGTAAAAAATCAAGTCATTTGAACTTCATATTGCTAATGCTAGTATTTTAGCAAATGATTATATGTCTCCACTTCATTATGCAACTCAGCTTGGCTACCTTGACATTGTGAAAGTTTTATTAGAACATCATGCAGATGTTAAATTAAAAAGTGAGAAATCAAGTAATTTAGACTTTATATTGTTAATGCTGATTAAATTACTAATAAATGCTAGTATTTTAGCAAATGATCATATATATCCACTTCATTATGCAACTTGGCTTGGCTACTTTGACATTGTAAAAGTTTTATTAGAATATCATGTAGATGTCAAATTAATAAGTGAGGAATCAACTTCATATTGTTAATGCTGGTATTTCAGCAAATAATCATATGTCTCCACTTCATTATGCAACTTGAATTAGCCACCTTAACATAATAAAGGTTTTATTAGAATATCATGCAGATATTAATTTCCATAGTAAAAAACAAATTATTTTGACCTCACATTGCTAATGGATATATTTCAAAAGAAGAAGATATGTCTTCACTTCACTATGCAGCTTGAAATGATCATCTTGACATCATGGAAGTCTTACTAGAACATTAAGCAGATGTTCATTTACAATGTAAAATATTGAATTTTTGAGACTTCATACTAATTATATTGACATTTTAGACTCTTATAACATGTTTCCTCTTAATTATGAAAATAAAAATAGCCATTTGGATATTGTGAAGACTCTGCAACAATAATATGAATAAGACACAAAACTAATTTATTTCAATCTCTTCTGCAAAATTCTAATTTCTTAAAGGTTATAATAATAGTTTCTTTATATTATATTATTCATCATAATTTTTTGCTCTATGCATTTATAAGCAAGAAACATTCTCTGAAAGTATCATCATCTATCCATTTTATTTACACACTAAAACCAATACCTTGGCTTTTATTCTGGTCTGCCAACTGCTATGCTTCAGGCTAAACCTTCATTATAATTGTAAAAAACTTTGAATTCTAACAGGTTATGGGCTGTTGCTCCCTTGAAATTTAAAGAACAATTCTACCTACACATATTAGCTTTCATAGACCTGGAGGCTCACTATCAAGCAGAAACCAACTAGTTGAAGGATTTTAGCAAGATAAATATATTATAGAAGGAATGCTAAGGTAATTAGCATTACTTCTATAATTATTGATTTGTAAATGCAAAGTAACTAGAGAGGATTAAAAGAGGAGTAAAGCCTTTAAGAATTGAATTACACAAAACAAGGCTTTTTCAATACACACTGAAACTAATGGCTCAATAGCTAATATTTTTAAAATCTTTACCACAGATTAAACATATAATTAAGCATATCTTTTCCACCCCACTCAAGATAACTTTGCTCTACTCAATGCCTTTATAAGTGGTAAGAGCAAAACTCCTGAAAGAGACATTGGGAGTATATGCAAAAGTGCAGATATTGCCTTTGCAAATAGAAAAAACATTAACTTCAGCAAATACTGAGTAAACTTAGAAAATAACAGAATATACAATAAGCTCTTAGTAGCTATCATGCTAGCCCTCCATAAAAATTAGCCTAAGAATGCTAATAATCTTTAATACCAGATCATTGAAAACTATATATGCTATAATAACAGGATTAAAATAAATAGAAGATTCACATTTTATAAACATTCAAAATGTAGGTTGTTTGAAAACTATAGTAGGCAGACTATGGATTCACTCTATTCCAATATACTTTGTAGACCTCAAGTGCTTAAAGCCCTTAACAATGAAAACTCAAGCAAAGATTTTTGCAAAATAAGCTTTAAGCAATTACATAGAAATAAAACTCTTAAATATTACACAATTTATAGTATGCAAAACTATTAGAAATCTAAGCCTTATAAATACAAGACCTTAAACAGCAGCTATAATTAAAAGAATAATTAGTTACATAGCAGAAATAAATGGTAAATAACTGAATAAGAGACAAATAAGGTTCACTTCAAAGAATAAAGACTTTTTGAATCCCTTATAAGTTTTCTGAGAAAATGTGCACACAATGCATATATCATGACCTCACCTTACTTCTTAGATAGGGCTACACTATCTCCCCACTTTTTCCTTTTTCAATCACCAAGATCACTGAACTTTCCTAAATAGAATACAATATATCTGCAAATCTTGTATAAACTTCAGTGCTCCAAAACTGTTGTTAGATCACTTTTGATACTTTGAGCCACCATTGCATGATTATTCCATCAGACTTGTCTTCTGCATGATTGCTTGCCACCTGAGTTCATCACTGCCCAATTACCTCTAATGTACAATTATTCTCAATGCCTGAGATATCTTATAAGTACTTAGAGAAGGCTTTAGTAGTTGGCTTTAATATTCACAATAGTTACTCCAGTTTTATTTAGCTTCTTTTTACTCTCTCCACATCTTTCTATTCTATTCTATTCACCTCCAAATTGATCTTTTTTTTCTCTTTTAGCTCTTATCTTATTTCTTTCTATTTCCAAACTCTTTTCAATTCATTTAGTTTCTTAAATCTCTGTTTCATCTGACTTAACACTCTACTTGACTCTACTTAACTCTGCCTTCTAACTTCATCTAGCTCATATTCCTTTTCTCTCATTCTGTCACTTCTCTATTATTTTCATCTTTATTTTATCTAATCAAACTCATTTTTCCTAGTTCTATTTCTTTTTTGCTTCTTATCTGCCTCAGTCTCCATCCTCTTCTCATTTATTTTTGTTAATGAGTTTGCTATTGATACAAGATAGAATAATGGAAAGAAGGTTAGATGAAAATAGACTAGAAAAACTTGTAAAGATAGTTAGGTGCTAAACTATACAATGAAAGAGTCTGAACAGGCTCTCAGTAGACTTCAAAAGGCTATAATGGTAGTAATAGGTGGTTTAGTCACTATTTGGATGTGCATAGCAATGAATGAGGAGAGAGTTGCTGACTAGGCTCAGTGCATGTTAATGCTTACTTGTATAGCTAGGTAAAGCTAGCAGATGTAATTGTTAGTGGCAATGATAGCAAGTTTTTTTTAGTAGTGCTTGGATAAGGTGCTAGGTTGTTGGTGACCTTAAAGTCTTGAATACAAAGTTGTCAAAAGCATAAAGAAACTAATGAGGTCTGTGAGTGACTTTAATCAACATTGTCAGGAGAAAAAAGTGTAAATAAAACATTAGCTATAGCAACTAACTGTGGATAGAGTGTAATAGAAATAGAGCAAAACTAGCAAAGAGTTAAAAGCAACAAGTTCAACAGCACACAGCTGTATGGTAAACAATAAATAGCAAGTGAGGTGTGCAACTTTGTCTGTAGTGGATGGCAATTAGTTATTGCTAGCTTATAAGATATTTATATACAACTATATTGTTTATTTTCCTACTACTACATAATAACTGGACTTTTATAATACAAAAATTCAATTGCTATTATATATCAGTACTTTACTGCTATACAAAATGATCATTCAAATTATATATCTATTATTTAGCAAAATATGGTTAGTAAGGCCCAAAAATAATGGCTACACTCTCAGCACCCTCCAAGAATTGACACCTCATTCCTATTTCTCAACTTTCCAATCAGTTTTCCTCTTCTCCCTGCTTATATATCACATTCTATAACATAAATTGTTTTTAAAATATTGTATTATATATAAAAGATTTTTTGCTATCTTATGACTGTTAGGACTTGTTTTTTTCATTCAGTTTTGAAGGAGTATCATTTTGCCATTTACATAGAAGTTGCTATGTCATGGCACTGATGCAAAAATAGATTATTTGGATTAGTCTGAATAGAGGCAATCACAAATGAACCAGCTTTCACTAAGTTCTGGGGCTAAATTACACTTCACAAAGTACTTTTATGAAATATATAGGTGGATAATAGAGTTTATTGGTTTTTCAGTTAATGCAACCTCAGTCACACCAAAAAAAGGTTCAAAAAGCATATCAAACTATTGACCTAAAGTATAATATTGCCTTGGGCCTAAGATATTCACTCCCTGGGGACTTTGAGCATGGGCAATTAGTAACCTGCTAAATGTCACAAAATCCCCCCCTATTTATGTTATTTCTCCTCCCTGTGATGCATGACATTTTCTTGTCACTCTGGGCCATTTTCTAGCTATTGGGCCTCCATTTTCCAGTCCCAAGAGACTTGGTATAAATTTTCCTGGCCAAGAGAGGGTCTTTCAATGTTTTTAGTACTCTGATTCTGTAAATCATTAACATCTCCCTCAGTTCTTTCCCAAATGCCTCCAGACCTTTTTCATTGGTGTGAATTAATTGGGCCTTTCTAGCAATACCAAACACAATAGGGTTCAATTTTCCTCAACAACTAAATTTAGCTTTTTCCATCAAATCATGGATCCCTCTATTTTGATGATCAAAAGCTTTATCTTGTCTCATTGTTGAGATAGATATATCAGTGCTAGAAGTGCTTCACAGTTCTTGATTATGTGCCACGGTTAGTAGTACCAAAAAGGTATTACTAAAAATCCTAGATGTGTTACAATGCCTAGCTGCACTTTATTTAATCTTCCATAGCTTGGATTAGCTCAATACCAATGAAGGCTTATCATTTCCTTTTCTCTGTGCTGGTGTCAGATTCAATTAGCTTCTTGTTGCTTGAGTTCCCACAGCCACTAGTTGTTTAGCATATCAAGATGAGATGAAATTGCTTAACTTCCATTGTCCTATCTTATGGTTGATGGTAAACTCATCAGTGTACTAAGTGCTTTGGGATGCTGTATTTTCAGTCACTCTGGAAAAAGCCTTTGGATGGTAAAAGCATAGTGAACATATTGTATAACATAAACTAAAGATCACAATAATGTCAATTTATGTCAATTTAAGGTAAACTATCAATGTTAGTCAACTATTTCAACATTGAAAATCAGGTCAGAGCAAGATAATGCAAGTTCCAACATGATGAAGAAATGATGAAAGAGAAAGATTAAAGAAAGATGGTAGAGTTATACTACTAAAATAAGCTTCAAAAAAAAGCTTTGATGGAAAAATTACAATCATATTCAAGGACTCAAAACTTGTCCAACAAGAGTTGCATCATTATCCAAATCATCTTCTGGACAATCTTGTCAACAACATCACCTTTCTTGTCATCACAACCAAGTGGTTCCTCCAGGACTGGGAACTGCAGTCTATGAGTAAGCCAACTAAGAGCCTTTCACCTTGAGGCATAGTTAATTAGTATACCAACATTCAGACCAGGAAGGCTTGTTTATTCAATTACCTCTTGATCCATTGTAGAGGTAATGTCAGGAAATGTCTGAATGCCAGAATTATTCAATGCAGATAACATGACAATATAGTCAATGTTGAGCTCAGCAGATTGCGGAGCAGCAAGCACTTTACAAATAGGTGGTAATCTCAATATTAAGAGAGCCAAAGGTAAGAGGATGGGTGAATCAGAGGAAAATGTGTCATTATACTTTGCCAAAAATTTGGAAACCCCACACATTGATAAAATTTGCTTGCTTCAATATGATTATAGTAAGGCATACATTTTGTTTTGCCCATAATAGCATAGCTTTAGGGGTGGAACGGACACTATGCATTATAAGATAGTACCACGAACCATTGTCACTGTCATGATGGCCATGACTGCTTTGTCACTTTGTCCAAGAGACCCATATAATAGATGCCTAATGCATTAAGTACCCTTAGTTGGGTTACACACTACTGAGGGTACGTTGCTCACACTTACTATACGCTTATACTTATACTGACTATGCCCGTACCTAGAACGTTGTTACTGTGTAATATTCTAGGTACATCCATTTCACACACTACTGAGGAATGTTGCTTACTGTGTAATAATCGAGGTATAGACGACGGTCTAATCTATCCGGATACAAGTCGAGTTCTAACAAGATCGACCCTCAATTTCACATATGGTGGGAATCACTATCCCGTTACGATGTAAGACCGGCTGTTAGAGCACTAGCTCGCTTTGTGCATGATGTCTTCATAGTGTTTAATAGCATCCCACCATATAGGCCTTCCTGAACACGTCATGTTGGTATTATTTCGAAAAATGACATCCTCATGAGACAAAACTCGAAAGAAGACTATATGGTATGTACAGACTATCCGACACTCCGCGGCTCTTTCCCGAAGGTGTGAGATGGCATTGCTATTCTTCAAACAAAACCTGCCCTCGTGCGACACGATATATATAGCTAGTAGGTAAATCATAATAGCAATTTATTGTTATTGCTTAATACGATGGAAAATAGCGGCCTCTCGCAACACCGGAGGGGATAGAAGTCCGCAGCATACCATAGGACGCCGCATTTGCATTGGCAAGCAAACACAAACATTTCTTGCCTCTCCCTCACCAACGACCGTATGGTTTCATCCCTGAATGAATTAAGAGCCCATACGGAGACACTCTGCTTGTCACACAACACGATCTTTTTCTTGGTTGCGAGCTAATTTCGAGATCATAATGGCATGACGACCTCCTGGTCGTAACAAATGTCATTTTCGTGACTATAAGCATGAGCATAGATGACAGGATATGTGTCACTCAATGCAGGTGTAACTATTAGGACTATCCTCGACTCTACAGTGGTCAGAACACCCTAGCGTCCCCGATATGTATAACATACACTGGACATGTGGCCGGCTCGTCGGGCCATTTCAATCCAGTAGCGCGAGTCCATGTAGTGAATGAAATCTCAAGACAAGCCTCTTTTGACGTCCTCGTGGATATTGGACAACCCCCATTCACAGATTCAGCTTTTCAGTCGCAAATGTCATCGTAAGAGGTTTGATCCAGTGATGTTCTCCTAGAATCACTGAACTGCCACAGCATCGGATCTGAACCGCTAGTGTATTTGTATTGTCTCAAATCCTTTAGTTGATGGTGCGTGTGGTTTGGACCTTACAAAATATCCACTTTATATGACATGTCCACATGACTATATACTTATACTTATGAGAGACTAGACTTCAGTCTGATAATGTAACTCCGCAATTGGCGACCTCTCCCTCCACATGTACGCCCAGATATCTAAATCTGTCGTCACTCTACTATAAGTAAGTGGAATTTGAAAGCTCTAATGCTTTCACCCTGAAGTCCTTCCTCATTTCCGTAAATTTAACCCACCCATGAAACTCTTTTCTTCTTCCATATCAGTGACAATATTGACTGCTGGCAATGTGCTCAGTGTAATATATACTCAAACGGACAGTCATCAGGGTTCCGGCTTTCTTAAATCTTTTTCGTTCCAAGCAATATCCGATCCTAGCCATGGACGTAAGTGTTTCAAATTCATTCTTTGGTATTACTCATGAAATTCACTATGAATCACAGGAATTACGTCGGTGCTGCTACCGCTGCAAGCGATAACCTCACCTTCTCATCCGGGGACCACTTCGTGTTCCGAGCTGACCATAAGAAGGTTCTCAGCCCCACCGGCCCTGGACGAGATTCAGTACGCTTACAGTCGAACAAACAATATACCACTTCCGTAACAGTGTGAGTATCAGCACTCAATATTCGCGACTTCATACGATTTTTCAACTACGTGTGACACAGTTTCAATGTACGACACATACCGCGAGGTTGTGGGTGTGTGATATCTTTTTGGCGCTCGAGAAATCACAAAGTCAAGTCACCATAGGACCTGGCCTGCCATATGGACAGTGGGTGCTGACTGGCCCAATCAGGTATGTATACGAGCTCCTCCCATGATAAAGTTCCGTCACATCGACTACAATATCAACTTTAGGGAGAGATTGATATTGTGGAAGGTGTGAACGATATGGGGCCTAACGCAGCGACGCTGCATACCAATGCTGGTGAGAGCTATTTGGTGCCCATCCCCTCCGCATCTCTGCGGTTGATTTATTTATGACACCTACTCAAATATACTCTATTTTAAGGGTGTTACATGCCTTCATCACGTCCCCAAACAGGGTTTGTTTAATTCTCTAATTATCTTTTTTTTCGCGGGATGCTCATGCGAACTCTCTTAGTACTTCTACAGGAACTAACTGTGATTATGCGGCGACCAACAACGCTGGATGCGGCGTGAAATTTAGCGATAAACGAAGCTACGGTCCAACTTTCGATAGCAATGGTGGTGGCTGGTCAGTTGAATTGTTTCCTAGGCTCAATTTGCTAAAACTACTGTATCTAAAGGTTTGCGATGGAACGAACTACATCGTTCATAAAGGTTTGGTTCTGGTCAAGGACTGCAACCGATGTTCCATCCGACGTCAAGTACGGCGCCACTTCTGTGAACGCAGGCAACTGGGCATGTATAAACGCGTTTCGTTCGCTCTTCCCTTCCTGATCGGTTTCTAGGGCACCCCTAGTGCTTATTTTCCGAGTAATTCATACCCAATTGGTGTTAAATTTGGTCCCCATCATATTATCATCAACTGTGAGCACGTATAAGATCGAGCCATTGGCTACTAAGTTTTGTTGACGAGCCTATCTGTAGTGACATTCTGTGAGAGATGATTCTCCAATCTTTCTGAGTCCTTCTAATAGAAAAATTCTAGGCGGTGATTGGACTGGGAGCTCCTCTGTCTACGCCGCGTCGGGATGTCCCTCAACTTGCGTCGGTAGGTATTCAAACAATGGCAATGTAAACATGCTAATCACCTATCAAAGATTATGTGAATCGCAACCCATCTGCTTTCGTCGATGTATACTTTGACTTCCAGTGGCTTAAAATATACGGCTAGTCCATACCTGCCCCTACCTCTTTACCGTTTGCAATTCTTCCAGCTTGAATTTTTGCAATGCTCCGACATTATTGTTTAAAGAAACAGAGAAAGTTTACCCTACGTAACTGAGATGCAGCTCCTTCTGTATATGAGTCCGTGAATTTATGGTTCTTACTTTTGTCTTTGTCGCGCAATCGATCTCTCTATCCCGTAGGTCCACGGATGCTATACAAAAGGTGTGAGGCAAGGTGGAATACATGGTATGAGCAACATGCTCACAGAAAGTCATTCAACTATCTGCTGTCTTTGACTATCCCAACCCCAGCATTTAGCAAAGACTACTACTGGCAAAACTGCATCTCCTGCTCTTCCCTCAGGATCTGATTTCACTCCTAAGCAAATTGAGGAAATGAGGAGAATCAATAACTCTGCAAACTTGCTGATACTTCTGTTTGAAAAGGTCACAACCATCTAAACTGGCCACATTCTTGATAAAAACAATGGGAGATAGACAGACTGGTTATATAGCATGGGTCTCAAGTTATTGATGGTCCAACTGTGGAATTATATATTTAATCCACTTGACACCCTGCATAAGAAGTATGAACTTTGTGCTTTCCAGGCTTTGAAGGGGAACAACTGGTTGGCTTGCTCATTTATAAAATACACAATATCAACATCAGAACAGAAGCTATGTGCAGAAGAGTGGGACCTGGTAAAGCTATAGGAACACCTAAAGGGCTGGCACAGTGGGGCCATGCCAGTCCAACAGGTATGCCTGCTTTAGGAAGCCCTTAGCATGAAACACTTTCCAGGCAGGACATGTCAACAAAGAACTCTTATAATTCATTGCAATATTATCAGCTCTATAAGACAAATTCTAAATATGCCAAAGTACCAAAGCAAGGCTAGCTAGCTAAAATGTAACTAAAACTATTGTAATAAAAAATGGGAATTTTCAACATCCTAAAATTACAAAATGATACAACACAAAACTTTATCAGGAAGAGAAAAGAGGGTGATCAAAAAAGTAAAACTAAAAAGCATTGAAATCAACTCTAATAAAACTAACATAATGTGAGTGAGCCATAATAAGCATGTTCAATGCTATTTGGCTTACAATGCAAATAAAGCTTGCACAGAGCAATAAAGCTCTCATGAGCAAGTTTAAAAGTCTGTATAAACAAATAAGTGATGCTTTTAAAACTGATGAATGAGATGTCTTACTTTGGAGAGTAGTGTCATTGTTGATTCAGAATATTGAGTATAATAGTTGAATACTACTCTCCAATGGACTAGTGAGTGAGCATGAAAGTGAGAGAGCAATGAAGTACTCACCTGTGCAAGATACAAATAGCAGTGAGAGTGCAAAATACATAGAAACATCTTAGCTCTACTGCTCTTGATTCAGCACCCACTACATCAATGGCACCAAACCAAAAACAACTTTGAGTCTGCAAGAAGATATGTGGTAAATGAGGTGTGAGTGTAGGCTTATTATGCAGAGGCCTCCAAAAATGCTCCAAAGTAATGGTAGTGGATCAAGGAATGTTTTTTAATTGAGTAAGTGGAATAGGTCCTGGAAAAGAGGAGTAGTGGTGTAACTGAAACAAAGGAGAGTAGGTTCACAGAAATTGTACATCATCTTCTTGTTCCATGGTGCCCCAGGCAATCTCTGTGTGTCAAACTTTGGCTCCTCTTCTCACATCTCACTTCATCTTGCTTTCTCACAGTGTATAAAACAAGCTGTGCATATACCATTGACCATCTCAAGGAATACTTGATTCAAGTAAGCATTGTTCACTTTTTCACTTCAAAACTTTGCATTGATTTGATAAGGTCTCTTGTTAATATCTATCAGCCTCACCATCACCTTTTGCTTGTGCTTGCCAACAGGAAACTAGAAGTGAAAATTGTCAAGGCATTTACTCCATTTACTAACTCTGTTGCCCTTTTCATTAATGCATTGAATAGCAGGCATAGTATAAGACTTGCTGACCACTTCATACTCAAATTGGCAAACTGTAGAATTGATGAATGGTGGAATAGTGAATTAAAAAAGGAGTATCAATCAAATATGAGTAAACATAAAGCATTCTTTGACCTCAATGACCACTATGAGGATAGGTTGCTATAGATGCAATTATTTACATTGTGGAAAATATCAATGCATTTACATATCAAGCAGTGCAAAGCTTATGGTTGTTAAATGAGATCTAGGCATCTAGGTTGATTCTTCATTTTTTTGGTGTGGCAAAGATTGACATGCTGTTGATGTCTCCACATCCATTTTTAAGTCACATTGATGGCCTCCTCCTCAAATATATTCCTGGCCATTTGATGGCAAAATTTAGGCCTGGAATCAATATTACATTTGAGGAGGCTGAGCTTATTTCTTAGTGTGTCTTTAAGCTCAGATAGTGGCTCTGCCACTTTGGTGTTCTCCACTGCAATGTCTATGTTGGCAATATCATTCTTTGAAAAGAGAATAACTTTCCTGTCTTGATTGACTGGGGTTGTGCTTCAATCTTGGGTGCTGATCTCCCATTGCATGAATAATGGAATAATTCAAGTGTTTGGACAGATTTTCACAGAGACATATGCACTTTACTTTGAAGTGGAGTTTACTACACAGGACCAAATAATAAAGCCATACATCCCACCATCACAGCAGGCAATATAAAGCATTGCTTTAGGACTCCAGTGAGCAATGAGGAAAGCAAGCAACTGGAGCAAGAAGTGTCTTATCAATATGCAAATTTGAATATTGCATCTCTATTTGCAGAAGAAAAGGCTCTCTTCTATAATGAAGACACAAGTGTAGATGCTGGCATGGTTTGCAGTTCAAAGTGAAGAAGGGCATCAAGTTAGAAAAATGGATAATCTCTGCACAATGGAGTGAAAATATTAGTTATCAAACTCTTGAAGCCTTCCCAGAAGTCTATTATTCATTTTCATGGGATATTGAGGTTTAATGGACAAATTATAAAGAACCCAGCTATGTTGGGTCGATATAACAGTAAGACCCTGGTGACCACACTCATTACATGGTGGGGTGTAACTAACCCTACTCTAGATATCCAATGCAATATGTACACTAGGAGCATGATGATGTTGAATATTATAAACCCAACAATGTGAAGGTAAAAATGGATGGAATAGCAGCAAATGCATGGTCCTCCTTTATACTAGTGATGTTATATTGTAACCAAGAAGAATAAGCTGATACATTGGAAATCATTACATGCTCCCCAATATGATCATTAGCATGATCTTGGAAATAAAAAGGGCACTAAAAGTGCCTACATTATGTCATTGTAGTTGTGGGTTTTTTTTTTGAGAGGCATGATAGCACCTGGCAAAACTTGCTATTGCAAAGAATAGTGGATGACTTTGATCATACAGAGTATTCCAATAGTGCTGAAGAGGGAACCTGGGGCCTAATGTCTTTAATCATTATAATGATGCAAAATTAGGTTATTTGGATTAGTCTGAATAGAGACAATCACAAATGAACCAACTTTCACTAAGTTCTGGGGCTAAATTACACTTTACGAAATACTTTTATAAAATATATAGGTGGGTAATAGAGTTTATTGAGTCTTTAGTCAATGCAACCTTAGTCACACCAAAAGAAGGTCTAAAAAGCATATTAAACTATTGACCTAAAGTATACTATTGCCTTGGGCCTAAGATATCCACTCCCTGGAGATTTTGAGCATAGGCAATCAGCAACTTGCTGAATATCACAGAATTCCTCTCTATTTATATTATTTCTCCTCTCTGTGATATGTGACATTTTCTGGTTATTCTGAGTCATTTTCCAGTTATTAGGCCTCTATTTTCTAGTTTTAAGAGACTTGGTATAAATTTTTCTAGCCAAAAGAAGGTTTTCTAATGTTTTTAATGCTTTAATTCCATAAATTGTTAGTATCTCCTCCAGCTCTTTACCAAATGCCTCTAAATCTTTTTCATTAGGTTCAAGCTAATTAAACCTTTCCAACAATACTAAATACAATAGGGTTTAATTTTCCTCAATAATTAAATTTAGCTTTTCCCATCAAATTGTTGATTCCTCTATCAGTTTGCCATGGAATGCCTTTGAACAACTTCCATTGTGTGAGGATTAATCAGGCAATCAAAACAATATCCAATATATAGGAGTTCACATATATTCCCACTGAGATATGCCTATTTTATTGATAATTATTGATAAGGTGTGATACTTTCCTTAAGATAAGTCATCTAATCTCCAGAAACCTGAGCATAGTTACATAATCATGATCACATGACTAGTTTGGGTGTGCATTAGATCAAAATACTGATAAGCTGATTTCTCAACATCTAGGCCACTGATAAGGCTGATCTAATATGATATAGAGAGCGCTTTTTAAAGCAGTTCTGGCTATATTATTTGCCTACAGTTTTCAGCAGAAGTCTGTCTTATTCAGACTTTTTGATGATCAATAGCTTCATCTTGTCTCATTGTTGAGACAGATATATCATTATAAGTGATAATACTAAAGACTGGAAAATATTAGTTAAAGAAGCACATATCTTAAATCTTAGCATTGGCTGCATTGCCAAAAACCAGACTCACCACTAGCCCATAGCAATGGAATTCTATGCCAATATTTACTATGTCAAGGCTAGTCTAACAATACAACTTCTAGTAATGAATTTCAGTCTGAGCTTATCATAGTCTAACCATACTTGGCATAGATTCTCTTAGCAACTAATTGTTACAACTTTACTACACTCCTGGTAGGGCTACATTAACTCCCACTTTTTTCTTTTCCAATCTCTAACATCACTGATCTGATCACCAAGATTACTAAGCTTCCCTAAATAGAATATGCTATTTAGTAGACTTGGTGAGCTTTTTAGTATCAAAGTATAGAGCCTGATAGTGTGAATATATAACATTTATCAGGCCAAGATAGAGTGGTGGAGGCTCAGTTAAGTAAGATTGCCTTGCTCTTGAAAAAGCATTTCTAGGTTCATATACAATTTGTGGAATAATAGAAAGATGAAGAAAAAAATGGTCTACTAGTATATATATAGCAGGATTAGCCATATTGAGTGGTTTTATGAGTATATTCTGCTGTCTAGAATCATTCACATTGTCTATAAGTTGATTCAAATACTCAAAAGAATATTGCATCAATTAGTTAAAGGCTGCATAAATATAATTGTAAAAGCAACCTCTGGAGGCTGTAGCTTAGTTACACAGCTGGCAGAGGAAAATCCAAAGAAAACAAGTTTAAGGATTCACTCTGCCTATTAATAGAAAATATTCCAAGGTCAAGTCACATGACTATTGCATGTGACATCACAGTGTGACATAGTCACACCAATGTCATGCCTTGTGACTGATGTAATTAATATCATGGTCAATGTTATGTTATGAGTCACATGGCCACCAGGTCATGGGGGCTATATAAATTAAATCACTTTTGATAAGGGCTCAAAAGGCCTGAAAATTGGAAGAAAACATGGGCTAAGAGACTTCCAAATGGGTGGTTGATCTAGATTATAATTCTACTCATTTTTTAGCAGGTTTCACATACTCTAACTCATCTTCAAAACTTAAACTATTGAAGTCCTCCTCCAGATGAGTTGCATGCTGCTATTTTAAGTCTTGTAAAATTCTTTCAGCTCTAGCTTGATTTAAAGGTCTATATTCAGGATTGAAATCTCCAGATTTAATTTCATTGGTCAAGCTATCACTTTAAAATGCATTTTGCCTAATTTCTAGTTAAATTATTTCTCTTCTTTTATAATGCATAGTAATGAATGCATGCTATTGCTTTTCAACATATCTCAGCCTTTGTTGCTCTTTTAATACTGCTAGTGCTTGTTGCCCCTGCTGCTCTAATGCCTGCTCTTATTGCCTTTTCTACTTTTTAGCTATAGCAATATATCTCAGCCTTTGTTTGTTCTGAAATACTACTATAAATATAGAATTTAGCAAAAGAAATAGCCATGATAGCTTGAGCAACAGAAGTCTGAATAAGCCTATTATTTTCTCTATGAACAAGAATAGGCAAAGAAGGCACTTTTTTAAGATAGAGGCTCTATATACAAGAATAGGTAGTAGGTAGCACAATTTTAGGCATGGAACTCTATAAAGGAGCATCTCATTCTTCAAACAAAATACTTTCAGAAATAGCCATAGAAAATGGATTATCAGTAGCAGCAGACTATCTAATCTGATTATTAACTCTAGATTCTATACTCTCAAGTCTGATATCCTCAGAAAATCTTATATATTTAGATCTAAGACTCTTAGATTTGAGAATTCCATATTTAAAGTGAAGAGGTGATATAACTACAGAATTGAATCTAATGTTTTTTTTTTCTATTTGCATGATAATCATTATAATCAGTTATTTGTAACTATACTTTGAACTCTAGCTTGTTGCCTCTAACTTTCAAAAGTACTGGATGGGTTACTATCAAAAAGAATAGTTGAAGATTGCCTGAAATATTAATACTTAATTAAGTTTAGTTTCAACACTTAAAATGCACAGTTACTATTACTAGTATAGAAACCCCCTTAATCAATATAAAATAACTGTGTTTATTTTATGAATAAAGTAATGTGGCTTGTTTTTCTCTTAGCATATTCACTAGATTTTATCTTAATTGAGGAGGCTTTCTCATCAATTAAAGCTTGGATTTAAGAAAATCAAGGTTACATTATTGCTAAGTAATTACATCTAATTTTAACATGCTTAGTCAACCAGAGATTGCAGAAACTCAAGTAACTAGAAGCCTTTACAAGCCTGAAGCTAGTACAAAAAAAGGAAATTGAAGAGTAATGATTGATATTGAGCTAATTTAAATATGAAGGACAAAGAAACAAGAAGCAAAACATTGTAACAGGCATGGGGCCTTTAGCACCATCTTTTTAGACCACCCTCTGTAGCACATGATCTACTAAAGGCAAGTAACTTCTAGCACTACAAAATAATGGCCAACTTAGGAAGGAAGAATTTTATTCTTACAAACTAAAATGAAAAGTGATATCTACAGGTCAGTAACATACCTCACCATATGCTGCAGCTCAAAATAGAAGTGATTAATGGAATAGCAAAAGATATATAGGTTGAAGGAAGAAAAAAAATGATTAAAAGAAGTTAGAAAGGCAGAAAACTCTTGAAAGGGCACTAAATAGGTGCTATTAGTCTTGGGACTTAGCAACTATAAATTTTAAAAATGATGGACTAGCAATTGGAATAGTCATCAAGTATAATAGTGAAGCACTAATATATAGTAGCAATTGCAAGTAAATTTGTAGTATAATAATACAATATATAAGTAGCTAGTGGAAAATAAAAAAAATAAAAAAGTTATTTACAGACTTTGAAGCTTAATGTAATGCTAAGACAGTCATTACTTATTATACTTCACAGCAATTTACTTGGTGCTTCCTCATTTCACTTGATTTTCATTTTTCATAATGCTCTCTATTTATAGATTATAGTTATAGCTGATAATTATATTTTATACTTTTATTCTCAATTATACTTATAAAAACCAAGTGTAGATCTTACTACCTTGCACTTTCTATATATCAACTTTGCCAATAAGCTGTTAGAATCTCCACTAACCTACTAACTTATCTAAGCAGCATTAAATAACTAACTTTCCACTACCTCAAATAGTTTTAATATACATATACTATTTAATATCACTGAAATATAAAAAGGCATCTATATGTATTGAGCCTGCCCTTTGCCTCCATTGCTGATGATTACACTATCATCATTATCAACTGTTATTACTAACATTACTGCATTAAATTAAGAAGATTTATTGGGAACTTGTTTGGACTTCCCTTAAATTATAGTGCCTGACTACTTATTATATTAGTTACAATAGCTCTATAAATAAGTTATAATAGCTCTAAAGTGCTTTATTAGACTTTCATCATGCTTAGCAATTTATAGCAACTGCATAGTAATTTAAGGGTTCTGCTAAGTTTTTTTTTCTTTATCTATTTCTTTTTAATAATTGCTTCAAATAAATATATATATATATTAATAGGCATATTACTTCATTATCATCTACTCTATCTTCACTTTCTTTTTTTATCTTAACTCCATATTACTTCTTCTCTTATTTTATACTACTTATTTTTCCTCTTTTCTTTTAATTTATATTCTTCATTCCTAGTTCCTCTTATTTTTTCTTGACTTTTCCCCCATTTCTTATACTTAAAACCCTACACTTATCTTTAGCACCCACTCTCATCATCTCATATAAGTCTTTCTTTTTAATGAAGCCCAATTAGTAGGTTCCTGCTCAACAAAGTGAGTCTCTGAGTTAGCAAGACTTGATAGCATATAAAATTAATTTATATTGAAAGAGATTTATAATAATATAAGAACTTAAAATAAGAAATGTTTGTGCTTATAATAATGCTGAAAAATTCCTAAGTTATATTATAATAGTATGCTTGTATAATAAATAAGTGATGGTATGGAATTTAGCAAATGGCTTATAATGCAAAAAGATAAGTAATGCTTTAGAAGATTAAAATATTAGCTCAATTCTTAGAAGTGCAATAATAATAATATATGAAAAGAATAAGTAGCCTTTACAAGACTGTTTTAGGCTATAAAAAATAATAATAAGTGAAGCAGCTTATTTTATTTAGTGCTTTTGCTATAAAAGAGTAATTAAAAAAAATTAATACTCTTTACAAAGCTGTGGAAATAGTAAATAGATAAAATCAAATTGTATATAAGAGAGCCAAAATGAATTTAAGACTAATAAATAAAAACTAGGTAAAAAGTCTCTTTATAAAATATAATTATATAATTAATGCTTTTGCAGATAATTGCATAATATGTCTGTTATAAAAATGAATTTGTGTTAAATAGCAAATATCAACTGCTTAAACAGCTCATTTAATATATATTTTTACTAAAGCATTATTGAGCTAGAATTATAAGAAGCTGATAAGAAAAGAGGAGGAGATAGTAGTAATAATAAGATGATATTGTCAAAAAACTACTCTTTTAAAGGTCTTTTATTTTATATTTCCTTTTAATTTCCATAACTTTTCATCTTAATTTTTCACCTTAATTGATTTGCTTTTTGCTGCCTTCATCAAACTCCTCACTGGCTGGACTGTGGAAACAAACTTCCTTATTAGTATTGGGGCCTTTGCTAGACTCTGGAAAATAAATCACTTTTAATGAGAACTCCATTAGAGCCTTTATTAAAAGTGATCTAATTTATATAGCCTCATGACTTAATAACTATGTGACTCATGACTGTGACTGTGACATTAATCACATCAGTCACATTGCATAATATCCTCATAACAATGTCACATAGTAATGTTATATATAATAGTTATATAGCTTAACTTCAGAATATTTTTTATTAATAAGCAGAGTGGCTTCTTAGACTTATTCTTTTTAGATTTTTCTTTGCCAAGTTAGCACTTTATTATTTGTATTTATATTATTTTTATTAATATATCTTTGGATCTCTCTTTGCCAGCTGTGTGACTAAGCCATAGCCTTCAAAGATTGTCTTTACATTTAGTAATGAAGTTTTTTGAGGCTATAACATTTTTTAACCTTTTTTAAATCATTATCTAGTTATTGTGCCTCTATTTTCTAGTTTTAAAAAACTTAGTATAAATTTTCTTATGTTAGAGATATTCTCTTAATGATTCCTGTGCTCTAATTCTGTAAATCATTAATATTTCCTTTAGCTTACCTTGAAATGCCTTTAAACTTCTTTTAATAAGTGAAGATTAATTAGAAATTTCTAGCAATATCAAATATAACAGAGTCTGGCAATTATTTCATTGAGATATCAGCATTTCTCTGATGCCTGCCCAATTTTATTAGCAGCTAAATTTAGCTTAATTGCTGATTTTTCTTTTAATTCACCTTTGAATATCTTTGAATAATTTTTATTATATGTAGATTAATTAGCCAATTTTAACAATATTCAATTTATAAAGATTTATATATATTATCACTGAGATATATATGTTTTTTTTTATTGTTGAAGTATAATATCAAAATAATGTTATATATACTACTATGGCTCCATTTAGTAGTAAATTATCTTATTATCTAATGTAATTATATTTTTAATGATTCCATTAAATTATATCAGATTTGCAGTAATTGCCTTAATTTATCTTTAGTAGCATAGCACTGTCAAGAATGCTTGTGATTACTTAAGATAAATCACTTAATATTCAGAGATCTAAGCATAGCTGCAAAATTAATTTAGGTATAAATTGCTTAAAATACTGATAAGCTAATTTCTTAGCATTTAAGCTACCAATAAAGCTAATTTAACATAATCTGAAAATGGCTTTTTAAAGCAATTGTGGCTATATTATTTGCCTACACTTTTTAGAAGAAATTTATTTTATATAGACTTTTTAATTGATTAATAGCTTTGTCATATTTTATTATTGAGATGGATATATTACTATTTAAGGAAAACCTCAAGAATTGCTAATGTCTCAAGTTCATGCACAGCATTATTTTGTGCATTGGTAGATCTTTTTTATATAAACTTAGCAGGCAGATGAATTTAGCATATATAGATATTTAATTATATTACAAATAAGTAGATGTAGTTATTTGCAGCACTAATAATAATGGAAAGGCATATAAGAGCAACTTTTAAAGATTATGGCTCAGTCATATAGCTAGTAAAGGGAGATTTAAAGTATATTAAACTATATACTAGCAATATTATAATAACTATTCATTTGGCAATTATATAACTTGACCTCAGAATATTTTCTATTGATGGGCAGAGTAAATTCTTAGACTTGTTCTCTTTAGATCTCCTTCTACCAGGTTCTATTAATGGGCAGAGTAAATTTTTAAACTTGTTCTCTTTAGATTTTTTACTGCCAACTTAATACCTTATTACTTGTATCTATATTACTTTTATTAATACATTTTTGGATCTTTCTCTATCAGCTGTGTAATTGAGCCACAGCCTGTAGAAGTTGCCCTTACACCTTCTATTAGTTTTTTAATAATATAAATATGCCTCATAGCTAAATCTAGTGAATTGCAGTTATTTTATTATTTTATCTAAAGTCTTATTCTAAATCTATCTTACTTATTTCATTTTATATAATGGCTTTAGCAGTTTATATATCTAATCTTCTTTTCTGGCTTCTTTAAACTCTTTTGAATATTGCATATGTATTTATTTATCTTTTAGTAAGACACTGTTTAAAAATGCTGTCTTTACATTTACTTGCATTATATCTTAGCCTAGTGATGCAGCTAAATGTAGTAATACTTGCCAGAATTCCACATGTGCTATAGATGAGGTAGTCTTATTATAGTTATGCTCCTAAATTATAGTGAACTTTTGTAAAACATGTTAAGTTTTAAATTTAGTTATTTTCTTATTTTTATTATATTTTATTATAAAAACAAGATGATTTTTGAATATTTTAAGCTTGATAGAACTTTTTCATGCAGCACAAGCTTCTAAACATCTATCTTTTTTAATAAATCCAGTTTTTTGCAATATTATACCTTTCACTTAGACCAATCCAAGGAATTCTTTACTTTCTTCAATGTTTTTTGAAGCATTTATATTTAAATCTGCATGGTTTTATATATCCTCAATTACATCAATCACATTAAGTGCAGTCCATTTTTTACACTAGCATCATCTTTAATCTTAGATATGCTAATCTGTAAGTTCTTTAAAGCCCTTTTCCTTTTAGCTCAAGCATCTCTGACTTTATTAGCAGACTCTCTTGACTCTCTGATTGCCTTCTCTATTTGAGTTTCTATTAGAGCATCTGTTAATGCTCTTGTTGTTGAGATTCAAGGTCTATTTGATTAGCAAGATGGTGGTGGCTATGCAGAAGCATTTATTTGTAGATTCTATGGATTAAAATCTTGATTAAAGAATTCTAATTAAGGTAGGCTAGTCTTATTAAGCAAATTTATATTCTTTATATCTTAAGTGATGGAACTAGGGACTTGAATGTGTTTGTTATTGTTGAAGTAAACAATTGGCTATTATAAGAATGTATTTTTAATAGTAGTAATGATTGAAGTCTCTGGTATTATTTTGGCAATAGTTATTGTTAGTGCTATTATTAGTGGAGTTACTACTTTGTTGTCATAGCCTTTGATAAAACAGATGTGGTGTAAACTATAGACCTTTTAAGTTGACCTTTTATAGCATCAATACACCTTTGAATTTTGATTATAACTAATTAAAATGTATTTAATTGAGCATGCATAAACTTTGAAATTATATTGACTCAAGATTAGAACAAATATCCTGCAACCAATTTTTTAAATATATAACTAGTTTAGTTTTACTTTATACTATAACTCATCAGATATTACATTTTTAACAGCAGATGTTTTGGTTTTTCCATAAAGATGAGTTACTATAAAGTAAAATTCATTTCACAGAAATGGATGTGCAATTGGCTGCTAGTTACATTTATAAAATATAGAATAATAAGTTCTTCAAAATCTCAATATAATGTGAAAATGACTATATTAACCTGTAAGATATAGAACAATAAGTTCTACATATAGAAGTAAGTACTCTAATTATATGTAAGTAATAGTGCACTCACTTTCAAAGTTTCAATATAATGTGAAAATAACTGAGAAGTAAAGTTTGCTATATATAATCATTATGCAACTCAAAATAAAGTTTGATATAAAGTATAGTAAATAACCTATATATCAAATGGTTTCATTATGTGGTGGCAGTGGCAGAAAAATACAAAAATGGTAATATTATGGAAATAATTAAAAAAATAAATAAATAATGAACTGACATGCCTGGAGTCTATATTTAATACTCCTTTAGACAACATAGTGCTAGTCAGTCCTATAGATACTCATGTATAATATGTGGGAGAGGCTTAGTAAAGAGATCAGTGAGGTTTTTAAAGAATGAAATGTATACAACTGAGATATTACCTTTATATATATGCTCCCTAATGTAATAGTGCCATATATCTATGTGCTTGGCTCACAAGTGCCCTTTTATTGACTCAGCTAGTGCTATAGATGAGTTATTGTTGATATGAAGTATAATAGAAAGTGGTTGTGGCAAGTCAACTTTGACTAGAAAATTATGCATTCACAATCCTTATTGTGCCTCATATATCATAGTCATATACTCCACCTCAATGGTGCTTAGTGCAATAGTGTTTTGATGTTTGGAGCTTCATGATATAGCTCCTTCTGCCATCATAAATATATATCCTACTATAGAGCATTTAGTATTTAAGTCTCCTCCATAATCTACATCTATATATCCTGTTAGTTTAATACTTCTTCCATGGTTCTTAGTATACATGATTTTATAGTCCAGCATGCCTTTCACATAGCCTAAGACATGTATGAGAGTGTGCCAGTGTGCAGGTCCAGGATTTGATTGAAATCTAGCAAGTAATCCTACTGCAAATAATAAGTCAAGTTTTATAGCTACTTGTGCCTATATTTCCAGGAGCTTTTTATATAGCTTATCAGCTATAAACCAGTTGTCAGCTTCATTTGTGGCCCCATGGCAATAGTAGGTCTAATGCTAACTAGAAGTGGTATATAGTAAGGGTTGAAATCTTTTATATCAAAATACTCAAGTAATCTAGTGAAATATGCCTTTTGTAAGAATAAAATTGTGCCTATGACTTAGTCCCTCTAAACTGCCATTTCCAATATATACAATAGGCATTTCAAGTTCTTTACATTATAAATGGCCTTCTTTTTCCATTGTAGATATGCCAAAAACATTATTATTAAAAGTGTCAGTGATTGTATGCTTCATTTCAATAAATCTAAATATGACACAGCTGTCTATTTATGAGGTTTGATATTCAAGGTTCTAATATATAGCATTTAGTGTGTACTACTAATTTCTATCTTTCTGCATGAGGCTATATAGGGTTTTTTGAAGAAAGCATACCATTCTCTCCTTCCTGGAAAATTCTTGTAACATTTTCATATAGATATCAAATATAGAAATGCTGTTTAAGTAAGCTAATACAAAATTGACTTGTCAGATGCTGAAGTCTATTTGCACTACAATCACAGCAAACATTCTTAGGGATTCAAGTCAAACTACTACTGCATATGTCTTATTGTAATCTTCACTGAGGACCTATAAATACTCTTTTGCAACTAATTATGCTTTTCTTCTTACAATGTCTCCCTCTGCATTGTATTTTATAGCATATACTTACTAGCAACTAATAACTTTCTTCTCTGCAGGAACTGATAATTCTGGCATCATCTTAAATATTCCACAGTTTTTCATTATGTCAAGCTTATCCTTCATAGTTGGCTCCCATAGATTAGGGTGTTTCATGGCTTTAGTATAGCTCTTTGAGACATAAAACTTATCACTAGAGTTATAAGCATTATCTAGGAGGAAAAATAGAGTATATGTATTTCTAGCAAGGAAAGATTGAGGAGCTGATGTAGGTAGTGCTGTGGTGCTTAAGGCAGCAGCTTTTAGTTATTCAAAGTAGCATACCACTATAGTATTAATAGGCCTGTTAGTTAGTGCAGAGTCTCTCTCTGTCTGCTAGTCAATAGGCACTAGTACAATTGAGGCTCTGTCTGTCTATTTAACTATAGTGGTTTGACTATTTGGCATATGCAATGGTGCATTAATTAGTCAAATGCAAGGTGCAATGGGCTAGTCTGAGGTGATTACCCCTTTTGTAGTTGAATTGTGTACTATTTGACATTAGTCTTGTATAGTGAGATCATTGCCTAGATCTATACTTATGCAATGTCTAAACTCTTTATTAAATATTATATCATAAGAGATGACAATAGTACATGCTCCTTTGTTGTATAACCTGTATTCATTGTTTGCATATTCTACCAGAGTATATTTTACTAACTGTGGATCTAGCTTTAATACAACTAACTCCTTAGGCACCTTTGTATATCTTATATAACCAAATAGGCAGAAGTGAGCTATACTCTGCCTTTTTCCAGTTTACTACTCTTTAGAGATCTTGTTAGAGTGATGGGTCAACAGTAGTCAGTTGCAAGTATAGATCTGAGTTGTAGCTGCTTTGGCCCATAATGACTTGAGTAATATTAGTATACATTTGACTCTCTCAAAAATTGTCTTGATGCAGTATTCAGCAAGTTCATTTTGAGCATGGGTATATAGAATGGTAACTATAAGGATAATGCCATGTATAGTGAAATAGTCCTGTGACTTCTCATTTAACCACTCATATTCAGCATTAACTTATACTTTAATGAGCTTTCTCTTTATTTAGTATTCAGACTGTGTATAATATGTTAAGAATGCTAAGAGGGTAGTTGTTATATTCTTTCTTGCTAAAAAGAATTCTGCCTGGTGTGACAATCCACTATCTACCACTAGCATCATGTATACAGCACTTTATAGTAATGCTACTGATGCTAGGCCCCATAGGTTGATGTATGCACATTTATTTGGGCTCTTCTCAACTATAGTCTCTCCATCATATAGTCTTGACTTATGCTTCCTATAAACACAGTCTTCACAGACTTCTTTCACTTCCAGATTGCCTTTTATCATTAGCCCATCTACTAGCCTCTTTTGGTATATTGTGCATATATTATCAACACCTGCATAGCCAAAATGCTAATGCCAACCATCAATGTTCATAGAAATATTGAGGAATGCCACTATCATTGCCTTGGCTTTTGGTTGCTCTTAGCTATTAAGAGCCTCCAAATAGTATATATCACTGCTTTCCTTGCCCTCAGTACCTTTCAGCCATTACAGTCTCTAAAGATAATCTTTTCCTAGCCAAAAGTGATGATAAACCCTGCATCATTGAACTTTGCTATTAAATTGAGGTTGGCTGCAAGGCCTGATATGTGGAGGGCATTGTTGAAGACTAGCTCAGTGGGTCTCTGTTGCATCTAGACAATCTTTCTGATAGTACCTTGTCCAATGATCTTGAACACCAAGTCTTTTGATGCTGCCTGGCCTTCTCTTAGTGTGGCAAAAGCTGTATATGATGAGAATACCTGTTAGTTTGTGAAGCAGTGGTCACTTGCACCAGAGTTAGCAAAAGTTGGGAATTCTGGATTTGTCATATGAGTTGCCATTAAGGCATACATTATTTGTGGTATAATGTTGTCTATGGCATTGGCAAGATTTACTAAGAGTGTATTTTGGATAGTAGTGGTTACTTTGGATATATTTAATGCTGCCAGTGTGCTATCATGATTCCTGAAGTTTGCTGGAAACTGACCCTCCTTTCCTTTACCCCTCTAGTAGCAATTCTCTACTGAATGCCCCATGTGCTTACAATTGAAATTTGTGCAAATGAGTTTGGATTTCATGGATTTGGCTGATATTTAGAGAGCTATTGCTGATGTTCCTGCTACTTTTTGTATTTTTAGTCTTTTCTAGTAAATTATAAGCTCCACAATAAAGTTAGCCAATATCTTAGTAGAGTACATGCTTGCTACCACTGTGTTCCACAATTCAGGTAATGATGCCATTACTATTGATCTAAATATTGAATCACTAATAGCAGCTTCCTTTACCATTTAACTCAGAAATCAGTAATGTGTGTAGTCAAGTTGCCTTTGTCAGCTAGTGTAGTGGCATTATAGTTGATTTTTAGCTCCCATTGCAGCTAAATCAGATACTACACTATATGTTTCAGTAAGAGTTTTCTATGCCATTGCTGCACTGCCATTCATTTTGATTTCTAAGTTGTACACAATCAATGCTAGTGCTCATGCATCTTACAAATCCCATTCTTCTGCTGATGGAGTCAGGAAGGACCATTCTATTTATATGGCATCAAGCTATTATTCTAACTTCTCATTAGATTCAGTTTTTCTAGTAGTAGTGTGGGGATTGGTAATGAGTTTTGCAATAGTGCCATCCAGATATTCTTAGGCTCTTCAAGCCCTGGCTGCAATGAATATACAATTTGTGAGTGTATATAGTTTGTCCTATTGAATTGAAGTTCTTCTAGGAATGTAAGTGGGTTGGAAAATATATTTGCTGTTATTTGTAGTTTGAGTTACTATAAGTTTTTATTGAGTATTCTCTTAGTACAGTGTCACAATCCCTCTCCTCCAGAATCCCCCTAGAATAGCTTCAGAGCCCCATCTGAGGCCTTCTTTTATCAACCCCACAATGTGCCTCACCCCCATAGCTACCAATGCTGCCATCATATGCATCAAGACTGCCATTAGCCAGCCCCCCTGGGAACCCTGCATCATGGACCTTGGGATCAACTGCCATCAATAATTGGATCACACGACCTACTTCTGGCCATCATGCATCACAGCTCCCTCCATGCCAATCAATTGTGTGCCCCACATGTGCAATCCAAATATACAGTTCCGGCCTGCTACTCAATGCCTTCCAAAGCTCATTCCAGACATCCTGGAACTTCAAGACCTGGCCCCATAGTACTTATAGTGTAGTTCTCCATTATATTTGCTAGTTTTGATATTAACTTGAATTGTTGTGTGCCCTCTTATTTGACTAGTATGTACTGACTGGCATACTTTGATTGGCACACCTAAATAATCATGTATTCTAAGTTTGGTATACATTTCGTGACTTATAATTTATTAACTAGGTCTTGTCTTAAAATTCCTGGTTCCAACTTAACCCTCCTCCAACCCCTAGCCTCTAAAACACCTGAAGCCCTGGGACAAATTCCATTCCCCAAGACCACCCCCTGTCCACATCTTGAATCCTGGAGTCCTAGCCCTGGAGCTTCAGATACCTGAGTATCCATAGATCAAGTCTACCTCATAAGGGCATTGCTTTCCCAAAAAGCCCCTGATTTAGTAGAACCTGACATAATATTAAGACTCCCCTCCTTACACCATTCTTGATAGCTACATATACTTATACCTACTACCCCATGGATTACTAGACTGACCCTTACAGGCATCCAGTCCCCAACTACTACTCCACACAGACCTTCTACCCTACCTACCCACCCCTTCCATATGAACTCCAATATCCCCACTGCCACTGGGCTCCTGACTCATCCCTCTATGATCTGGGGCCCTCAGCTAGCCAAGCTTCTCTACCCAACCTAGCTATGGCATGACTCATAGAGGTCTCCTTGTACTGGAGCATCCCCAGAGGCCTGCTAGAGATTATATCAGTTCCCAGTGGACTCTGCCTAGTTCTCTCCAGCAAGGGCCCCTTTACACCCACCCCCTATTATGGTTATCAGTGCCCCACTCCCCAACTCTGGAGACCTCCCAACTATGACTATTCCCCTTGACACTATCCAACTACTGCTCCACCCACTAGGACCCCTCCCTCATCAGTAGAATAATGATGCTTCAAGGAGTACAAATGGCAATGGAATAAAGTACTATACTTACTCAAGATCTCACCAAAGGACTTTGTGCAGTGGGCAAGGGTGCTACTTATGGATTTCAGACATGATGACTTCATAGATACTCCAGAGGACTGGGCCCATTGCTTGGTTGAATTTGGGGATTGTCTCATGTGAGGGGAACTCCTGGAGCAAACTATGGTAAAGTATAGATGCAATACAATCCTCCATAAAGAGTTGCAACAACTGCTTGACAAAGTCCATGTGTCCTCCTCCCCTTAACTCCTCAATGATCCTGCAGATCTGGGTTGCTCAATTCACATCTGACAGAAACCCCTGGAACCAGCTCTAGCAGCTCCCGCAGTTCTCACTCTGGAGCAATAATAATGGGAAGAGTAACAAAATGCCTTGGCCATACTGTGGTCTCTTAACCTAGTGAGAGAACTATTCAATTAGTACACTGCCCACATAGTAAGCTTGTTAACTCACCATAGGACTAACTCCATTCCTAGCATCTTTAAGACCTGGGGACAGCCCCAGAGACTCCTGGAACCACTTCCACAAATGGACAATGCCCAAACCCTGCCCCTAGTAAATCCCATTAGACCTCAAGCAGACATCCCTAGCATAGATAGCATGCTGTGCTATATTGATGAGCCCATATATGGCAACAACAAATAATGCCCCATGCCCATGCCCACCACTGCTCCAGCACTGCCTCTCATATCTGCCCTGGCCCCTCTGGAACCCAGCTTTTGTTGTGAACTACCACCTCACTTTGACCTATGGAACTCCCTATGGCCTCTAATGCAAGTGCAACTCTCCTGGATTGAACATCCTCTATGCAATCCAGCACCTGTCCCAGCACCTGGCCCTCCTCAAACTAACCCAATACCACTAAACACCCACCAACCACCTCCACTACCCCCTGCATGGAGACCCAGGCCTTCCCCCAGTTGGAACAAACTCCTCTGGGATAATGGGCCTCTCAAGCACAGACTCCTAGGTGAGCTGCCTGGAGAAGGCCCTCCAGGTGGATGGGGTCCTGCCCTCAGTGCCTTTCCTCCACAAGGAAGGGGGGGTAACCATTATTACTACTACTACAATGCTGGCCTCCCTCCTCACAATAGTACTGGACCAGATGATGTTTGCAATGCCTTTGCCCATGGAGGATATCTAGACATTCAAAAACCCAATGCATTCACAGGCTGGGACTCCTAAAAATGGCATATATTCCTCACCCAATGTCTTAATACATTTTAGGCAAAGCCACTCACTTTCCAGGTTGACAGCTCCTGAGTGGCCTTTACTGCCTTGTACTTCTAGGAGATCATTTTCAACCACTACATAGCTCTCATCCAGTTCAACCCCAACAACCCAGCACTCTCTTGCTAGCAAGTCTTTGTTGACAAGTTCTCTGGGAAGTTCGGGATCTATGACACCATGGCCAAGGCCAAGGACAACTTTTTTAATCTCTGGATGTACTTCAAAAAGTGCTTTACCACCATCATATATTTTGAGAAGGAAGCTTACAAAACAAATTAGAATTACAGCACCCTCTGGTATGCCCTCTGCCATGCATTGCCACAACATATCAAGGATATCCTCTAACTCACCCCAAAACAACCCTCCTATAATGAATACAAGGCCCTCATCATGTAAATTGACCAATGATACTAGGAAGACTGCAGCAAGTACTCAAACTTCTGAGCCCCCTGGAACCCTAGGAAAAGACCTCCATGGCCCTCTGGCAAAAACTCCAACTCCCAAACCTGAAGCAATAACCTGCCTGCGTTCTCTGGCAGCCAACTCCTGGTAAATCATAGTCCACCCAATACTAACCCCAGCAGCAGCACCTGCCCCCAGGCCCAACTCAATGCTGCCATAGCTGCCAATAACCCAAGCAACATACCAAGCTCCGAAGAACCCTCAGAAGACTCTGAAGATTCCAACTTTACTAATAAATGAAATGAAGAGGCCTTCTAGGCCAACTGGCTCCTAAAAAAGGGATAACTCTGGATTGAGGTTTCAAAGAATGTGTAGGAATGACAGAAAAGGGAGAGTATTTGCATACTCTGTGATGAGAAAGACCACTTCATCTCCGAGTGCCCCCAATGATAAGTTATGGGACATGCCACCTGGACCTTCAAAGGGGAGGATGCCACCTACAAATATTCGGAAAATGACCTGGCAATTTAGACTTGGAAGATACCTTAAATCGCAGAATCAACCCTAACATCTTCTTTGCCCTGGTCTCATATCTTTGTTCCACAACACTTGTATAGGACACCCTCACAGCTTATCTACCCTTCTACTCTTCACACTTCCTCCTCCTCAAAATCTGCCTCACCCTCTCTAGAACTCCCCTCAACACCCTTGTTGCCAGTGGCACCACAGACAACTTCATTGATGAGATGTGGTCTACCCTTGCCCTGAAACCTGCTCAATGACTCTTGGCTCCAGTGCAGCTCTGCCTTTTCAATGAAGATGCCTCTATGGCAGGAGACATCACTCACTTTGTATGTATGCCTGTTACTTTTGCCAATGGACAGACTTATACCCTTTGGATGTTAATTACTAAACTCCACTCCTTTGCACTCCTAGTCTTAGGGCCTCCATAGCTCCAAGACACCAACTCCTGCATTAACTGGCAATATCTCACTCTCCACCTGACCCGGAAGCCAATGCCCAATGATCAGCAGCTCTCCTTCAATATCCCTCACTCTCTGGACCCAACCCTAAGGAA
>QLON01000268.1:0-16290 GCA_003313675.1 Termitomyces heimii | reverse complement strand
ATAAAGTTTTTATAAATATGTTTACTATTATATTTTTAGTAAATATATATTACATAGCAACTTTGTTTTTTGCCATTAAATTATTTTGGAAGTAATAGTACTTATATTAAATATATTTAGTTTAAGATCAATATTTTGCCTCTTTTATTAAAATTATTATAGCTTGATTATTGCATAATAAGTTCAAAGGCTTTTTTTATATATGTTCAATGTCTTTGAAGAAAGTTTAAAATTATACTAAGTATTGTTTTGTATAACACAAATTTATATATTTGAATTTAGTTATAAAATGTGCTACTATAATTTAATATTTGATTACTTAATCTATAATACTTCAAACTGAAATAAAAATATAACTTAAAGTGAATCAAGATATATTAGTATTTTTAAACTAATTTGCATTTGAGTATTTATAGAAGAACATATTTATTCTTACAATGTTTTCATTGAAGTATAGTTTCATTTTGCTAATAGTATTAAAGCATTGCAGCATTTTTTTTGTAGCATTTTAGTAGTATTATTTTGGGTTTGCATTAAAACACTTAAGTACTTCAATAATATAAGCAATATCAGGCCTAATTTTTATTATAATGTATATAAAGAATTTAATAATGCTTAAATATATCATATGTTTCCCTTTAATTTCTATATGGTGATTATAACATTATTTTTGGGATTTTTAACTGTGAGTCTTAAACTTATAGCTATAGAAATTTAGATAGGCTTTGAATTTATCATAATACATTTCTTGACAATAGCTTTAATATACTGCTGCTAGCTTAGACTAATTGTTTATATCTTTTGATTTATTTAATCTGAATTTTTAAAATGTAAATTGTAGCTCCCAAATTATGCATTTTAAAAGTGCTTGCTAATTGCTACTTTATTTTGTTGAAGTGGCATGAATTTATAGCAAAAATGAAGTTGTCTATGTAAATCATTAAAAAACAGATTTTATTTTAATATACATATAGGCAAGTTTTAGCATTTAATATGCAAATTTTAAGTCTTATAGCTTTCTATTAAGCATAATATTTTAGATTCTGCTTACTTGGTCCAAGTTATATAGTAAGCATTTTAGTTGTCAACAGTGGCCTTTAAGCATTTTTTCACTATGAAGAAAGATTATATATAATTTCTCTTATAGCTTTTTATTAAGGTAGGTAGTAGCAATATTTATTTAATCTTACTTTATATTATACTTTGCAGCTAGTGCAAATATTATATATATTAATTCTAGATTTGCTATTAATGCATAAACTTCTTTATAATCAACTTTTTCAACTTAAAAAAATCTATAAGCAATTATCCACACTTTTTACTATTGGATATTTCTATTAACATTATATTTTATATGAAAAACTAATTTGAAAATAATAAGTTTGATTTTTTTTAGAGTTGAAACTACTTTAAATATATTATTGTCAATTAAATTTTGCATCTCTTCTTGTAATACTAATCTCTAGTATTTTCTATCAAATCTCTTAAAAGCTTATTCAGCACTTTTAAGCAATAAGCATTTAGCTAGTCCACTTTGAAATATTCTTATATAAAGTAAACCTTTTTATTATCTTCCAATTTAGTTAATTTAGTGAGGTTATTTAGTTCTAAATCATTAGCTTGCACTTGCATGTTTAATAAAGTGCAATATATTAAGGTCACTTAGCTCTAAATCATTAGCTTGCATTTGCATATTTAATAGAGTGCAATATATCATTTTATTCCAACACACACTACTTGCTCAGCCATGGGTGCTGCTAATCTGTACTAGAAGCATGTCTGGAAACTCCATGGGCTGTCAGATGCTTATGTCTCTGACTGTGGACTGCAGTTTGTGGCAGAGTTTACTAGAGAACTATATTGCCTCCTCCATGTCAAACTCCACACTTCCACTGCTTACTACCCCCAGTCTGATGGCCAGACTGAGCATGTCAACCAGGAGCTAGAATAGTATTTTTGGCTCTTCTGCAATGAGCAACAGGATGATTGGGACAACCTATTACCAGAGGCAGAGTTTCAGTACAACAACCATATACATGCTGCTACTCAGATGTCTCCTTTCCTTCTAGACACTAGTCAACACCCTTAAATGGGATTTGAGCCTTATGAGTGACCTTCAGAGAATGAAGCTGTCAATGAGTTCTTAGACCAGATGAAGGCAGCTCAGAAGGAAGCCAAAGCTGCTTTAGCTAAGGCAAAGGATGACATAGCTTGCTATTATGATTGTGAATGAGCTCCAGCCCCCAAGTACAAGCCAGAAGATTGAGTCTATCTAGATGCCTCTGACATTGCTACTACCCACCCTTCTCAGAAGCTTTCTCATCACCGTCTAGGACCCTTTCCCATATTAAGGCAGGTGGGCCCACTAGCCTATTGACTCAAGCTGCTTAGTAGAATGAGTTGACTCCATCCAGTCTTTAATGTGGTGAAACTCTCTCCAGCACCTGAAGATCCAATTCCAGGTCAACACCCACAGCCACCTCCACCTCCAGTTCTAATTGACAACCAAAAAGAGTATGAAGTGGAACAGATCCTTGACAGCCGACTCTTTAGAAACAAGCTTCAGTTCAAGGTCAAGTGGAAGAGCTATGGAATTGAGGACATCTTTTAAGAGCTATAAGAGAATGTCCATGCCCCTACCTTGGTCTGGGAATTCTATCAGCAGCATCCCAATGCTCCTCGAGCAATTAGAGGTCTTTATTCTCTTTCCAAGGTAGACTAGGCCATCCAGAACTACTTCTATCCAGCATGTTAAGACACCACACTCTAGAGGGGGGGTGATGCCAGGGGACTCCTCATTTCCTTCCTTTCTTTCTTCTTTCACTTCTTATTCCTTCACTCTCCTTTCATTCATTTCTTTACTTCTTCTATCTTCTCTCATAGTGTTGTTTTTATTCTCTTAACACTATTTATTAACACTATTTTCAACCTTTGAGGTGCTTTAGTTCTTTAGCTATCATCCAGACAAGTGTGGACCCTCCAGCACTGCTTCCAGGCTGCTTACATAAGCCGGAGTTTGCCTTTCTGACTTCTAAAGTCTGGAGTTTTCCTGCCTTATTTGCACTGTTGTTTGGTTAGTCAATTTTCAAGTTTTTAAGGTTTTGTTGTACTGTATAGTTGTTTCCCATGCTTCTTTAAGGTTTTGTTGTACTGTACAGTTGTTTCCCATGCTTCAGAAGCCCCAGAAGCATCCAACCTGGCATAGAAAATCCCTAGACTTGTTCTTTTTGGATCTCCCTCTGCTAGGTGAGTAGTTATTACAATATTGTCAGTACATACTTTAATACACTTTGGATCTCCCTCTGCCAGCTGTGTGACTGAGCCATAGCCTCCAGAGGTTGCCCTTACAATCTTAGCCTATTTTTTAAATCTATTTTCTTTTTTTCACCATCTTTTGAGCTCTATTTTATTTAGTAGTAGTTAGCATTCTTTAATACAAATTTTTGAGTATGCAACAGGTGCCTTTCATTTCTGATGCCTTTTACTAAACTCAAGCTTTATAGTTTTTTATTAAAAATTCTTTTTCTTTTTTGTAAAACCTCAAGCACAATTTTTAGTAATGGGTGTGTTAATAGGTATAGTAAAGATTTTAGTATGTGGTGTTTACTCTTAATGTTTAAACTGTTTAGTTATCACTTTCTCACTAGCTCTACATTAACATTATTAGCTTATTATTGGAAATGCAGTTCTTGCCATTTTAATCTGCAGTTTTTTTCTTTGTAATTAGCTGCAGCATGTTTGGCTTCCACTAGCATGGTGGAGTCTGCTCTTTAAATCTTAGGAGTTTGAAATTAAAGTAAGTGCTTTCATCATTTAAATCAATTTATCTGAAAATATGTGTATTATTAATGTTGATGAAGGTGAGTGCATATATTAAGAAGCAAATATTAAAATGATATAAGTTTTTCTTATGTAATTTAGTTAACATTACTTTACACTTTTTTAAAGGCTTAATTCTGCATGTTCTATTCTTGAACATAGTATAATAAGTGTTTTTATTGAGCTGCTATATAAATATAAGTATTAGTTAAAAAGAGAGTATATAGAACATGTTTTTGAATTCTGTAATTTTAATACAATTATTGACTGTGCATTCAAGCATTATAGTGCTGACACCTATGGCTTTAATATAGAAATTGTCTCCAAAGTGGATTTTTTAAGGGGAGTTAAGTTCTTTGAATATGCCACATTTGAATCATTTATAATGTAGTGTTATATACATTAATGCATTAGAGTTGGCTATTATATGTAAATAAGTGAAGTCTTTTGAAGCACTCCTAAAAATATATAATATTAATGCTTTAGAAATATAAGTTAACTTAATACTTTGAATCTCTACACTTCCACTATCTAAATCACTATCTGTGCTATCTGTAAGAATAACTTCTGGAAGTTATAGCTCAGTTACACAGCTGGCAGAGGGAGATCCAAAGATATATTAATAAAGGTAATAAAAATACAAATAACAAGGTGCTAATTTAATAAAGAGAAATCTAAAGAAAATAAGTCTAAGAATCTACTCTGCCTATTGATAAAAAATATTTTAAGGTTAAAACATATTATTATCACATGTAATATCACATAATGATGTCACACAGTGTGATTGATGTTACAGTCATAGTTATATCACAAGTTATATAGCCACTAGGTTATAAAGCTATATATTGGAAGGAATTGCAGAATGTGTCAAGATCATATAATGCATGTAGTCAGTGTGTTGCAGATAAAAATGGGAAAGTGAAAAAAAAACTATACAGTTATTAAAATACAGATTGGAACTAGATGTATGCATATCTCAGTTGTTTACCAATCAACTGAGGTATGTCCAAAATATCCCTAATGATACCAAACCAAATAACTAATATTTACTATAGTCTAATATAAAACAAGTACTTAGATTGCCCAATACAGTCATTTACTAACTGACTAAGTCTGATATAAAACAGGTTATGGGCCTCATAGCCACTTAGTAAAATAGACAACTTACTGAAATTTTACTGAATCTCTAACCCACAAAACCAACTAAAACCATGTCAAATCCAGCCCTATTCCTACTTCCTGCAGAGAAAAAATTTGATAGGTCAAATTGGATAGTGTTTAAAATAATGATTATGGAAGCTACATATGGACATGGCTTACTAGACTACCTAGAAGGCAAAATCAGAAACCCAGTGCTGAAGAAGGAAGATGGCACCTCATATACCTTCATTCTAACTATACTGATACATAGTGGAGAGCTGCTGATCCTACATCAAACAAATAGCAACAATAAGATGCCTATGCCCACAGTATAATCATACTCAACATTATCAATCCCATTGGTGCTGGAGTTAAGTTAGATGGTAGCACTGCTGAAGCCTGGACATCACTTATAACACTGCATGACACAAAGTTGGATCTAGAGCTCCTCCAAGTGGAAGAGAAACTTAACTCCATTAAGTACAGGAATGATGCAAATATCAAATCACACTTTAAAGCACTTTGCATTGCATGGGCTAGAGCTAATGATTAGGGAGCAGATATAAATAACAAATGTTTTAAGGCATACATTATCAAGTCCATGCCTAGCACCTGGGCACTAATAACAGAAGCCTTGTTTAATATAAAAACCTCCACTAAAGTCATTGTATAACTCATGACATATGCCCTCTTACTCCACAAACTTGCCGTTATAGCCTTAGTGAACTCCATACATGCACTGGCAACTCAAACCATTGCAACCTGGAATGACAAGATATCAAAGTGTGATAACTGTGGCCAAACTGAATATATAAAGAAGAAGTGCTTTTAAAAGGGTGGTGGAATGGAAGGACAGTATCTAGAATAGTGGCATAGGAATAAAGGTACCACATCCATGATACCAGGCACCACTTAGGCATCAGCACCTATCCCACAAGCAAATGCCACAGATATTATCTCAGCTGACAATGTGGCAAATATGTGTTGTCTCACTTTTACAACCCTAACTAATGCAATGATCAGGGAAAATGTTGTCACATACACTAACTCAGCAGTGAGTTGGCATTTCTTCACAAATTGCATGGATTTCATTTTGTACAACCCACTGAGTCCAGCAGATGCTGTAGAAGTAACAGTTAAGAGACAGAAATTCTGAATCTTAGAGTCAGAATGAGTATAAAAGTGAACAGTAGAGATGACTCTGGTGTGCTTTAAAGCCTTTAATATAAGAGCTAAAAACTAGTGGAACTGGTGGGTGAAAGCAATTTGAACTAATGATAGGACTAAATTCAATAACAAGCTTTGGAACAGGTACTGCCTGAAGCATGGAATCATTCACACCACAATAGCACCACACTCATCTGCTGCAAACAGGGTTGCAGAATGCAGGAACTGCACCATCCTGAACTTAGCAAGAAGCATGCTAAGTGATTCCTGCTTATCAGCCCATTACTGGAGCAAGGCAGCTACTATAGTAGCATACATGCTGAACTTGGTTCTGAGCTTGTAATACTTGGGGAAGACATTATATAAAATCAGAATCAGTTCAAAATCCAATGTATCATACCTTCATTCATTTGGATGTATAGCATATGCTAAGGTGCTGAGAGAGAAGAAGGCTAGCAAACTCAATGTGCATTCAATCAAAGCTGTACTAGTGTCAGGGGACTGGTTTTCGGACCATGTCCAACCCTATTCCAAGCTTAGTCCAATGATATGCCTACTCCTAGCAGATCTGACTGGCCACTCGGCCCACTCTTTCCCCTTCCATCTCTTAGTAGTCAGCCTTGATGAGTCATATGCATAGACCTTACTCAGCATCAAATATTGTTAGTCATACTCCATTACATACCAGGGCCCGATTAGTAAATAGTATTAGTAATAACACAGCCACTGATGTAGTATATATAGGCAGCCTATGGATAAAATATCCTCAGGCTAAACAATAGCAGTGTTCTTCTAGCCTATTCACTGAACTGACTGTAAGCTACCTAGCAATGTCTGACCCTCTGTCAAGCCTTGCTTGTCCCCTGCCTGACTCTTGCCCACCTTCACACTTGCTTGACTCTTGCTTGTCACTTGCATTATTGGCTCTGTGGAAGGAGTTCCGCAGATATCAAGCATTCTCCTTACAGGTTGTTCAGCCTCCTACACTGTCTGCCCTCTTAGCCCACAATATCCAACCTATTCCCTATCATGTCTTCTGACTCTTGGTCTCTCTCTACCCCCACGACTCATACTCCTACAATGGCCCCCTCTGCTCACCCTTCCAACCTGGCTGCTAGTACACCTCCTGTTCCTAGGACAGGCCCTGCCTCAATGCCTCACTGGACTACTGAGTGGTGGTTTCTAATGCAGCAGATGCAGCTAACACTTGCCATCCTCAAACACAGACTAGCCACTCTGGAGAGTGGACATGTTATTGCTGCCACCACCCAAACCACTCCTAAGCATAGTAATGCTCCGGTTGCTCATTGTTCTGCTCCTCCTGGCTGCCCTAAGCCCTCTGAGTCCACTTAAACTCCTACCGTGCCCCCCTCTTGCATTTCTCAATGGGTAGCATGCTCTACTTCTAATACTCCTCTGGCTGTCCTCCTTGCTTGGGATCTTCCTCCTATCAATGGTAAAGTCCCTTATTTTGAATGTGCCCTTGAGCTTCCTAACTCCTTCATTGCGCATGTTATTGGATATTAGGGGTGGGGCCTTAAACAAGTCCATGACCTGTCTGGCTCTCAGCTAGCCACCTTTTCAGTTGGTTCAGCTGGTGGTGAAGGCCAACATTTTGTCACTATCCAGAGCACTGACCAGCAGATTGGTGAAGCCCTTATGGTCTTTGGAAAGTGCATTGCTAAGAAGTGTGTGCATGCACTGCAGAAGCAGTGATCTGGCAGTGCTGCACCTGTCAGGGGACTCCTCATTTCCTTCCTTTCTTTCTTCTTTCACTTCTTCTTTACTTCTTCTATCTTCTCTCATGGTGTTGTTTCTATTCTCTCAATACTATCTATTAACACTATTTTCAACCTTTGAGGTGCTTTAGTTCTTTAGCTATCATCCAGACAAGTGTGGACCCTCCAGCACTGCTTCCAGGCTGATTACATAAGCCGGAGTTTGCCTTTCTGACTTCTAAAGTCTGGAGTTTTCCTGCCTTATTTGCACTGTTGTTTGGTTAGTCAATTTTCAAGTTTTTAAGGTTTTGTTGTACTGTACAGTTGTTTCCCATGCTTCTTTAAGGTTTTGTTGTACTGTTGTTTCCCATGCTTCAGAAGCCCCAGAAGTGTCCAACCTGGCATAGGGAATTCCCAGACTTGTTCTCTTTGGATCTCCCTCTGCCAGGTGAGTAGTTATTATAATATTGTCAGTACCTATTCTAATACACTTTGAATCTCCCTCTGCTAGCTGTGTGACTGAGCCATAGCCTCCAGAGGTTGCCCTTACAGTGCCAGCAATTGCTGTGCCGGCCCCATCTAGGGAACCTGCCTCATCCACCCCAACACTCACTACCCAGTCCATACTGCCTCCTCCTCCTAGAGCTTCTGTGCGTAACCCTACTCTGGACTTTTCTGATTCTTCCAATTGGGATACTCTGCCTTCTGTACTGACTCTGGCCATATCTTCACTACCTGCTAACTCACCTATGGCCCTCTCTACTCCAACTTCAGCTCTGTCATCCCCAATGGTTATTGACTATACTCATAGGCATTATGCTCGGAGCACTTCTGGGGCACCTCTGCATAGCACTAATACTGCTCGATGTTCTCATCCAACCTGGAGAAGATGAACATTGTTCATCGAGGTGACAAATTTAGAGGAGGGGCTGATGTCAGGGGACTAGTTTCTGAACTATGTCCAACCCTATTCCAAGCTTAGTCCGATGATATGCCTACTCCTAGCAGATCTGACTGGCTGCTCAGCCCACCCTTTCCCCTTCTGTCTCTTAGTAGTCAGCCTTGATAAGTCATATGCATGGACCTTACTCAGCATTGATTATTGTTAGTCATACTCCATTATATACTGGGGCCTGATTAGTAAACAGTATTAGTAATAACACAGCCACCAATGTAGTATATATAGGCAGCCTGTGAATAGGATATCTCCAGGCTGAACAATAGCAGTGTTCTTCTAGCCTATTCACTGAACCGACTATAAGCTACCTAGCAATGTCTGACCCTCTGTCAAGCCTTGCTTGTCCCCTGCCTAACTCTTGCCCACCTTCACACTTGCTTGACTCTTGCTTGTCACTTGCATTATTGGCTCTGTGAAAGGAGTTCTGCAGATATTAAGCATTCCCCTTACAACTAGTGGGGTATTTCAGGCATGGTGACTTCAAGCTTCTTAACCAAGGGACTAGTAGAATGTTTAGGTCACATGATATAATCTTTAAAGAGAGTTTAGTCCACCAGACACTGCCTGACAGATAGACAGAGGAGTCAACTGACTTATATGACATTATTGACATGCTAACTATTACCAAGGCCAATCTTGCATTACCTATGGAGATGCAAGCTATGGGCATAAGTAATTAGGCACTCATACCTAGCACAGAGCAGGCTGAGCTCCAATGATTTGCATGCTTAGTGGCTAGGAAGGGAATCCTTCTTGAATTATGCGACTTGAACCCATCTAACTGCTCTGATGGCCCTGAGAGTGAGAAAGAGACATTTGCAAGCATGCCTAGCACTCTGTTAACACATATTCCAGATACTGATGAAATATAAGTACTCCAGTCATACTCTGAGGCAATAAGGTATTCCAACCTCTGGTGTAGCTCCATGGACCAAGAGATAGAATATATGAGGAAGAGGAAAGTGTGGCACCTCATGGAATGTCTAGCCAGTGCATGGACAATGAAGAACCAATGAGTCTTTACATTAAAGTATGATGGAGATGGCAAGGTGATTGGGTAGAAGACATGCCTCATCATAAAAGGGTTCTTACAAATACCTGGTGTCAATTATTTTGTCATCTATACATCAGTGGTGAAGTACAAGTTACTTTGGATGAATTTAGCAGTGGGAACTGTAATGGACTATGAGATGTGGCAAATGAATTACATGAGCATGTACTTTAATGCATCAACTCAAGTCTCCATCTTGATGGAGCAGCCAAAGGGTTACAAGGTCCACCCCAGTGATGTCTACCAGGTTGACATCAATACAGGTGAATGGGTTCAGGGGAGCACAGTGCATGACAACAAGGATGATGGAAAGACCCTAGTATTACTTTTGGACAAGGCAATTTATGGCATAATGGATGGAGCTAACAATTGGTAGCATACTCTTGATGAAGAAATGAAGAGGCTAGAATATAAAAGATCAGAGGCAGTCTAGTCAGTCTAGTCAAGGAAAAGAGAAGGAGAGAGAACAGTAACAAGCATGTATACAAACAACATATCTGGCATGTCATCTTTAAAGGAGGAGGCAGAGAGAATATGAAGAGAACTTAGGGAGAAATATGAGATCAAGGACTTGGGAAACATCAAATTCATTCTGGGTATATAGATTATGTGGAATAGGCAAAAAAGACTTACTATGCTCAATTAGGAAGAATACCTGAAATGAATCTTGATCAAGTATAGCATGATGAATTGCACACTCAAGTATACTCCACTACTGCCCAGAATAGTACTCAGCCATTTCTAAGCCCCAGCAACTGAGGAAGATCGTGTATATATATATAAAAGACAAGCCATATTGCAAAGTCTTAGGTTTCCTAATGTATGCTCAGATTAGTACTTGTCCCAACATTGTGTTAGTTCATGTCAAACCCTAGCAAGCCACATTGGCTAGCCTTGATGCATGTAATGAAATACATTAAAGGTACCCTGGGATACAAACTGTGATATAGAGGTCCTGGCTATGACAACTATATCCCATATATGTACTATGACTCTGATTTTGCAGCCAATGTCAACACCTGCAAATCTATTTCTAGTGGAGTGTACATCCAAGTAGGAGGACTCATCAGCTGAAGCATGAAGTTCCAAGCTACCATCTTGACCTCTACAACCAAAGCAGAATATATAGCCCTAAGACAAGCTAGAGAACAAATACAGTGGATATACTTAGCTTTATCAGAAATCAGAATGCCAGTACCCCTCCCAGCATTGTTACAAGATGACAATAATGGGTCAATAGCCATAGCTAAGAATAGGAGAAGCAACTGTGTAAAATACATTGATGTTAGATACTATGCAATCCATTATGCAGTTGAAGAAGGAAAAATCTGAATCAGCCATGTTTCTAGCACAAACAACATTGCAGACTTGTTTACTAAACTGTTATCACACCTACAGCACTTCAATTTCTGCTTAGCATTGCAATTGTGTAAATGATGCCTACTGCAAGTCTAGGGAAGTATTGGAAGGGATCATGGAATGCATCAAGACTATGTAACACATGTGGTTGGTGTATTGCAGATGGAAATGGGGGAGTGAAAAAAAATTATATAGTTATTGGAATATGGATTGGAACTGGATGCACACATACCTCAGTTGTTTACTAACTGACTGAAGTATGTCCAAAATATCCCTGACAATACCAAACCAGATAACTAATATTTACTATAGTCTGATATAAAACAAGTACTTAGAATGCCCAATACAGTCATTTACCAACTAACTAAGTCTAATATAAAATACTATATAAGTTGAATTACTTTTAACAAGAGCTCTGATAAAGACCTCATTAAAAGTGGTCTATTTCTTAGGGTTTGGAAAAGGCTCTAACATAATAAAAAAGTTTGTTTCCATGGTCTAGCTAATAAGAAGCTTGATGAAGGCAGTAAAAGGTAAATGAATTAAAGTGAAAAGACCTAGAAATTAGAAAGAAATATGGAGTAAAAAAATCTTTAAAAAAGTGGTTTCCTGACACTATCTAAGTTTCTGCAATTTTGAGTCAGAGTTATGGCTTGCTAAATTTACTTTATTTTTCACCTTCTTTTTGCTTTTTTTCTTTTTCTTTCCATTTTTTTATTCTTTGAGTATATGGCAATTAAATATGTTGTAGGATGCAGATTTATAAATATTATATCATAAGTTGAATTTTGACTTTAATTTCTATTTGGCAGTTACATCAGCTTTTAAAGCAATATCTAGCAAGAAAATCCCTTATTAGGCAATGACAATAAATCTAAGTTAGTCTGCAACTTTTAAAAAGAATAGATAATTTTTAAAGAATATAAAGCTTAAGATAGTTATATAAAAGAATTCTTATATGCCCTCTTTAGGGAGAGAATTAAGTAATATAAATGCAAAAAACTCACAATTAACTTGCTTTTTCAATGCTATAAGCTTTATATCATTAGCTAATATTATAAATATGTGGTTGTTTAACAAGAAAGAGGATTCATCTCTTTTGAGCCAGTTTATATAAATGTATGTGTAGAAGGCACTGATATTAACATTAGTATTTTTATAGATTTTTATAAGCTTGTTATATATTTTCTTAGCATATAGCAAATTACTGATTTAAAGTAGCAAGCTATCAAATATGTAGGCAATGATGATGCCAGTGGCTTTTAAATTGTGGATGAACTAGCTTTTGAAATGCACAATTGAGGTGTCCAGTGCATCTAGAGACAATTTTGTTATAACTATATCCTATACTTTTTCTTGCCAGCTTTTCTAATATCCTCATTTTTTAAATTTGGAAGTTCTTAGGCCTGGTGAAAATGGATACCAAGATAGTTAGTAAAATGGGTTGCATTATTTCTACAAAATAAAGAAGCTGCAATATATATATTTTAATAGTAGAAGAAGTAGTATAAAGTGGCATTCTACAAGGATCACTAGTGTCACTAATTCTGTCAATTATATATAGTAATGAAATCTTAGAAATTATAGAAGCTAAATAAAGGAATACATTGAAAAACAGTGGGAAAACTTTACTCAGAGAAAATAATCCAATAGACTCAACACTTAATATATACATTAGTGATGAGATGCTTAAAGTATCATCAAAGTTATTAGATACAAATATTATAATGCTATAAATAGCATTTATTGAGATAACAAGATGGCTTAAAAACATTGGCCTAATAACAGCACTAGAGAGATTAAAAGTCATACATTACTTATGAAAATAGGATAAAGATTATTCACTTCTAATAAGGCTGCTAATGGATGACAGAAAAGAGGTAACAATAAAGGCAGAAAATACAATAAGAATACTTGGTGTGTACTTTGATAAAAAACTAACATTCAATCAACACATGTAAATATCAAGCAACAAAGCTAGAAAGGCATTGGTAGGCACATAAATGCTGGCTAATACTATAAAAAGATTATTACAAATATAATTCAGAATACTATATAAGGCATGCATAGTTTCAATTATAACATATGCAAGCCCAGCATGGTGGACAGGTAAAAAGAGTCACATTGAAAAACTGAAAAGAGTACAGAATGAGGCTCTGTATCATATGGCAAGAGCATTTTAAACAATGCCCACTAATACTTTGGAAATTGATCTAGTGGTGCTACCAATAGAACTAGTAATAAAATTAGCATGTGAAAGCTATGCATACAAACTCCATTAACTAAGGGAAACTTACTCAATCATGATAAGACTCTTAAACAAATGAAAAAATAGTGAACTCCCAAAGACAATCTCCCTACTACCATCTTACAAAAAGATTTGCAGCAAAAAAAAGCCCAAACTGATACAGCTAGAAAGGATGGCTAAAAAGATATATGAATCTAGGATTAAGGAGAAAATCATATCATTCCTCATCCCTCTATAGTGACAAACAGTAAAAGAATATAAGAGGAGGCTAATTATCATAAGTACAAGTCCTGAAGTAAAAAAGAAAGAAGCAGCTAAGAAATATAATGAGACAATAGCAAGACTCTCATGTAATGACATAAGACTGCTAATATACTCTAATGGGTCAATGATGGATATAAAAAATGGATCAATGGAAAAGATAGTAGGTTGGAGTGTAGTTGGCTTTTAGAGGAAATAGAAAGTGATTGTAAAGAGAGAAGAAATGAGAGAAAAGATAGAAGTATATGATGCAGAACTAAAAGGCTTATTATAGGCAGCAAATAAAGCAGTCTATTATGCAAAATAATATAAAGAAATAAAGCACCTACACATATATGAAGACAACTCTGCAGTGGTAATAAATATATATAAACTAAAGGAAAAAGCAAGACAAAAAGAAATAGTAAGATTTACCAAAATCATTGACAAATTCTTAGATGAAGACAATGAATGAATGGTACATATTGAATAGTGTCCAAAATGAAGTTGCTAAATTGTCATTGATTCTAATGGCTTGTTGGTGAAGTTATAAAACATAAAGCAAAAAGAGTGAGATCTATGAGTAGTCTCTGTATGTGTAAGTGAGAAATGAAGCATATAAATGTAAACATTGGCTGCAATAATGAGTTGCAGGTAAAAAGTGCTGAGATGAATGGAAGTTAAGTAAATAAGAAAAGTTGCATAAACTGTTGTAAAGTGAAGCATGCAACAAATTTGCAAGATCCTGAGCTTACTAGCAAAGTCTCTGCATATAAACTGTAGCTGCATGCTGCTACTTGTTGTTTTTTATCTACTTGTATGCTAGCTTTTATACTAAAAGACTGTGATTGCTACCATATGCTAGTACTCTACTATTATACTTAATTACTATCCAAATAGTTAGTCCATTATTTCACTAAGTCCTAAAAATAGCAGCATAACTTACTACCCCCTTAGCACCCTCTAAAAATAAAATTTGCATGCTTTTCTAATCTCCTCCCAATCATTCTTCTTCTTCTTCCAGCCCATATATCTCATTTCATTCTATCAATTGCTTCTGCTTTGTTTTGCTATGCATGTTGAGGTTCATTAACAACTTACCACTGTTATATCTTATTGTTTCCTCTTCAATTTTGAGAACAGGCATGTGAATAGCAATGTCTTTAAAAGCACAAGCAAGATTCAAACTTGTTATGCTCTCTTGAGAGAGATGGAGAGCAAAGAATTTGACATTATTGTGCATGAAAATTACACAAAGAGTAAGTATACCATCCCAACGGAGCATATGCATGTTTAGTAGTATATCCAGGCTTGTATGTGACCACATAATGTCATTGAATACACTGTGGTGCAACATGCCATCTATACCATTCAAATCTGATCCAATCACTAGACTTAAAGGGACGAACAAATTTCTATATGGAAACAAAAAGTTAGTGGAAACAGGTGAGTAGCAATGGCAACGCACGTATGAACCACTGGCAGATTTCTCAAGAAGCGCGAGAAGGCTGAATAGGCGGTGAAGATTCAGAACCTCTTTCCACAGGACATCTAGCGCGATCTCAGACCATAGTTTGGATACCCTGGCATTTGAGCTGTTCGAAGCATCGTCGAGAAATTGGAAAACCATATCAAGCAATTCGGGGATGGCAAGAACGCGTGAGATCGTGGAGGAACCATATGTTATCATCACTTTCCCTTTCAATCTCTGAATTCAATCTCCGGAATGATTGAAAGTAGAGATGGTTGAGAGTCAAATTTCGATAGTTGTGAGTAAACTGTCTGCAAGATCGGAGGAAGTCATGAAGTTGAACACCCAGATCTGTCTCATCATTGGCCGGGATTATCCGGCCAATTTGATTGTTCCTACAGTGCACGTGTTACTTCCATTCACCTGAACATCTTCCGACAATGTTTTCAGCGTCTGATGCCTTGTACCCTTACTTCTCTTCCAACAGAAATCATCCTTCGCATTTGCAATGAAACCCGGTCTCACAAGCCTATCAATGAAGGCATTGTCTGCATGTCCGAGACCTGTTCGCGGCTGCGGACGATTGCTCTTCCCCTGATATTTCGAAATGTTTACAATTGGAAAAAAGGCGCATACACCGGCGGAGCTTGGCCCTCAACTGTTTGGCCTTACATACGGTAGTTATCATCCTTGACCTTCAACTTCTTAACCCTCTAAGGTAATTTTAGAGTGGTATCCGTGTGCGACCAGCCCGACACCCCACGCAACTTGTTTGATAATGCCGACCTGCTCTCCGCTCTGTCCAGTCTGTCTAATGTAAACCATTTCTTGCTAGAGCTTCTCTATAATGAGCTCGATCTGCACAGTACCTTGACTTCACCGTTCTTGTCCTCCATTAATACCTTGTCTCACTTGGAGGCCTTGAGCCTATCCCAATCCCGCTTTGATGGGGAGTCGCTGACCCCTGTAATTGCACAAATGCATCAACTAACCTCCCTTACAATTGCCATTCCCTCTGATGTGAGAGAACGGTTTGAGCTTCGGCACTATTATAAGCAGTACGATCGTTTTGAGGAGCTCAATAATATCGCTGGAATCCTTCGAACCCTTGCTCCGGTG
>QLON01000265.1:0-18770 GCA_003313675.1 Termitomyces heimii | reverse complement strand
ATAGCATAGAGATGACCTTCAAGAGAAAGGTAAGGATGATAGTGAACACTTTGTATTTTTCTTTCTGAGGGTGTTCTTCCAAGCAACAAACATTTTGAGGTCCTTGATTTCATCTGAGGCTTAACAGAGTGATACATATAGAACCAAGATAGTGAATGGTGTAAGTTTTCAAAAAACAATTTTTGGCAATTGAAGCTGTAACCTTGAGAGCTTTATATGTCAGTTTTGTCCTTCTTTTTAGGGAAATGAACCATTATCCTTGGTAAAACTGTTTTGATTTTTTTCTAGTCACTGACAGTTGTTCTTTGAATGACTCCACAATCAATTGTCTTCATAGATCTCAGTTGCTTTATACATAACTGGAATGGCAACCTTCTACATAGTGACCTTTTACATACTGTGAGAAAAACACCAGTGGCTTATATTTCAATACATATGTATATATCATGGTTTTGTGTTTGGTCTTTAAATACATGTGATTTTTATTGAAGTTTCCCCTCCCTAATAATGCTCTTGAGTACTTTCCAGATGAAGAACTGACTAAAGATCGGATATTTAGGAAAAGTAAATGCAGTTCAAATGATTACAGTATATATGTGACCATGTACCCAAAAAATAAAATGAATGTCATTGGTATACATCAAATTTCAGATTGGTTAGTATTTTCTAAAGAAGATAATTATATCACTTAAAAGGAAAACAGCACCAGCCATGAACAAGTCTAAAATAGTGGAGAGCATTGCTAAAGTGGAGAAGCAGATGCTGATAAGGAGTTATGGATGTGCTAGGGAAAAGTGCCTTGAGCATAGTCAGATAAGCATAAATATTAACTTTGTATTATTATATATGCTCTGTATTGACAAACCTTGATGATGCTAGCTTGATTGCTGAAATCAAGTGTAAAAAGCTTCTCAGCATTCAATTTCCTTAAGTATTGAGCTCCTTTTCTCCCCAGAGGCAAATCAACATGATAGAAAGATTGATGATATAAAAAGTTCACCATTAATGAGTAGAAAACTAAAACTTGCTGTATGTGGGCTGACATATAAGAAATCCACAATGGAAGCATAAGTTGTTTTATATCAGCTCTGATTTCAGCAAGTACACTTTTGCCCAAAACTCAGTGCTTTGATTTTGAGATTTTACCATGTAAGCACTTGCATTGAGCTTGTTGAACAACTTTTCCATTTCCATCAAGGATGTTATCTTCAATGTGCTAAGGTATGCAAGATCAGATTTGTTTATATTCATATGGTTTGACAAATCTTTTGGTAGATCAATTCTCTCAACTTAGGAATCGTTAACAAGATACTATCCACTACAAAGCCTAAAAGGTGTGCTAACTTGGACTGATATATAGCAATTAAAATTGCTTTAGGCTGGGCTTCTAGAGAATTTTTGAATGCTTTGGTCCACAAAGAATTAACATTAGCTTCAGAAAGAGAGATAGAGTCAAGTTTATTAGAAAACTTGGAATGTTGATGGTTTTGCTGAGAGGTAAAAATGGTAGGCAATAACATATTTGCACTACTATCTAATTTGCTAACTTGTGAAGAGTACTGGAAGAGTTGGGGTCTAAATGTCCAGCAAAAGGTGCAAGGATGGAATTCATGTGTTTTAAAAGATTTCTCAATAGTCTCTTCTTTATACTACTATACTCTAAACTAAAATTGTGGCACAATAGTCTAAGAACTATCTTCTGCAATGTTTTCAATTGATTTATGTTTTCTGTGCATCAATTTTTATAAGCTTGCTTAAGTTCTCCTTCTATTGTTTTGTCAATATTAATGTTATATGTAATACTATTCTCATTCTCAAACTTGACAGACATATCTCAAATTTTATAACAATGATGCAAGCAATGGCATCCCAGTATAGAAGGCAAAGCAATTCCAACTAGCAGGTCCCTGTTTTAGTATATATTTTCTGCTTTGCTGATTTACTGGTTGCAGAAAGCCATTGCCTCACATGTTGGTCATGGACTAGGCACTCCCAGGATATCCAGGATTTGTGATCAAAATTGTCAATATCTTTAAGTTTTGTATAATATTGCAAGTAAAAATACCTTACAGAGAAATGTGCAAAACCAGATATTGTACAAGTGGCCAGGAGATTGCATATAAGGAGTATAAGTACTACTTGAACTAGGCACCCCTCTAAATGCAAGAAAGTGCAAGTCAAATAAATTTCATGTGTTCAAAGATAATAAAGTTCATCAATAAGAGGTTGGAGAATATAGTTGATTTCATATTGATTAGAGTGGTTTAGATCTAGAATTATGCTAATAAGAAACATGTTTTCTGCCTTATATCACAATGCAGAAGAAAGATTCAAACAGACTATATATATTACACTAACAAATACAGTCTTTTCTACAAACTAATTTTTATAAAAGTTATAGCCATTTATATTAAGACTAAAGATAAGCCTCCCTCCAGTTCTGTGTTTGCTAGTAAATTTACTCCCATCAGGATTTATAGATTCTTCAACTGAGGGGGAATCACATATATCCTATATTTTATCTTCCATAGAGTCCTCTGGTAAATAGGATGTTGGAACTAAACAACAGAATTCCATGCTGGTGTATAACTAGTAGACACGTAAGTATTCTAGGTATGTTTATGTTAGTATAGTATGATATATATGTTAGGTATGACGCACCCTCAGAGACATGTAAATGTGACTGAGGGTGCTTGTACGTAGCTTGGTGAATATATATGTACAAGTGAGACAAAGCGAGCATTGGCCCTTGATGGCTCCTTTGTGTGTTGTGTTCGCTGTATATCACTATATCACATCATCACACTCCAACACTCCTCCTTACCGCGAACCCGACACTATCTCCTCCTCGTGCTGGGATCATGGGGATCATGTGACGCCAAGCATTTGGCGGAGGTGGACGAAAAGTGGTCGTGGCAAGGGTTTTGTGAAGAGGTCTGCGACATTGTCCTTCGTGTTGACGTATTTCACGATGATTTCACCCATCTGTGCACGTTCCCGGAGAAAATGATATTTAATATCAAAATGTTTCACTCGGGTGTGTGCTGTTGGGTCTTCCAATAGGTTGATCGCTGCCTTGTTATTGCAGAATAATGTAGTTGCCTTTGTCATCAGGTCCCAGCCTATAGCCTTTAGCAGAGCTCTGAGCCAAATACATTCCTGCGCCGATTTGTAAGCCACCATGTATTCGGCTTCACACGATGAAGTTGCTACGGTCTTCTGTTTCCGCACTGACCATGATATAGCCCCAGTTCCAAGTGACCACATATAACCGCCTGTGCTGCGTCTAGTGTCTGGGCAAGTTGCCCAGTCTGCATCCGTGAAGCCTAGGAGGGTGATTGAGGTGCCACCCAAGTGTAACTTCAAGTTGCTCGTGCCTTTCAGGTATTGGAGGAGTCGAATGGCAGCGTTCCAGTGCGTTCTATCAAAGTTGTCGAGGAACTGCAATAATTGTTGTACTGTGTATGCAATATCCGGTCAAGTTGCAATTGCTATGTAGAGAAGGCAGCCAACGAGTGACCTATAGGGTAGCGTCGCAACGTCGCGTCTCTCCTCCCATGTTTGAGTGTTGCGATTTGGTCACTGGAGTTTCAGACCTGGCTCCATTGGCAGGGATAGAGGGTGGGCTTCCTTTTGGCCAAACTGTTGAACAACCCTGTTAATGAACGCAGTCTGAGACAGTGCAATGGTGCAGTGGGCCTGATCCCATTTGACCGAGACTCCAACAATATGGCGTGGACGGCCTAGGTCTGATATCGACTAAACTTCCTTCAGCTGCAATTTAAATCTTTCGTTCTCATCTCTAGAGCTGGCGATGGACAGGAAATCATCAACATGTACAGCAGCAATAACAGTGCCAGTTGGCGATGTCCTGTAGTAAATGCAGGACTCACAAGCCAGTCTGGAGAACCCCCATGACAGCATATGTTCATTCAGGGTTTGATTCCAGATATGTCCAGCTTGTTTCATTCCATACAGCCCACGTACTAACTTGCATACCCAGTCTTCTTTCCCTGGTTCCTCAAAGCTGGTTGGTTGTTCCATATATTGGACCTCGTTGTCAGGTAGGATGCCATACAGGAATGCTGTTTTGACGTCTAATTGAGTCGCATCCCAGTTTTCCGTTGCAGCAATGTGGAGCAAGATGCGCCATGATTCCATGCACGCAGTCGGGGATGTGGTTTTGTGGTAATCCTTCCCATGGATCTGTTCATAACCTTTGAAGACTAATTGCACCTTGTATCTTATCGGATTTCCATGCTCGTCTCTCTTTATCTTGAAAACTGGTTGCCCCTTTTTGACTTTGTATCCTTGTGGCACTTGTGATCGTGGTACGAGTTTATACACCCCCATCTCCTTTAGTGAATTTAACTCCTCCTTGTAACCGGCCTCCCACTTTAGCGCATCTGGTCCTCCTTTTGCTTCCTCCCATGTCCTGGGCTCATCATCAATATTCATTGGCAGTGGGTCAATGTTATTTGATTGTATTGAGATAGCCGCTAGTATTCGATCAAGATCAACTGTGGGTGCTGGCACTTGTTTCTCAGCTGTGGGTGCCGGTGCTCATTCCTCGATTGTGGGTGCTGGTGCTACTTCGTCTTCTACTCTTCTGTCTGCCCTTTTTTCCTTTATTCTCCTCCCACTTTCTCTGACCTCCTCCATCATTCTCTCCAATCTAGTCAGCGGTCTGGCTCCATCAACACTTGCCTTTTCTGTTGGTTGTCGGACACGATTCAATCGTTGAGGTGCGGCGTCCACGTGGTCTCCTGGGGCGTATGGTGGTTGCTCAGCTGGGTTGGCTGGGTCTATGTTGTCAATGTCAAAGCCCATTCCATTGTCATCTTCTCTTCTTGGTGTCAGTGATGCGTTGTTGTCGAGGTCACGTAGGCTGGGAATGGTGGGTTCTGTTGTTGGCAGTGGTGTGTTCATGATGACTGGTGACTCATGTCGTTCAATAAATTTGACGTGGAAGGACTGATACACCTTTTTATTCTTGGCATCCCAGCATCGGTATGTTTTTGAGTTAGCACCATAGCCAATTAGCGTACATTCAATGAACCTAGGATGCACCTTTGGGTTATGTGTGGGGACAAAAACAAATGCTTGGCAGCCTATCTCGCGCATATAGGAGTAGTCAGGTTGCTGATTATACCATACTTTGTATGGTGTCCTTCCTTCGAGGGACTTTGTAGGTGTTTTAGCATGTAGATGGGCAGCTGTGAGATAAAACTCGTCCCATAGGAAGTCCGGACATTTTGAGTCTATCCTCATGGTTTTGGCCTTGCCCATCAATGTGCGATGCATGCGCTCAACTCTGCCAATATGTGCTGAGGTGTGTGGGGTGCCATGTTTGCCAGTCATGCCTCTCAATGCCAGCCAGGCCTCCATTTCTTTACTGGTTAGCTCGCCATCAAATTCAGTGTGATACTTCCCAACCTTCAGCCCAGTTTCAGCTTCCCGCACTAGTTCCCAAGTCTTAAGGGCTTGAAACGCTTCATCCTTAGTGTGGAGGGGAATGGCCCATGGCATGTTGCTATGATCGTCTACTATGTCTAGTACATAGTAGTGTCCTGACCTCGACCGCACACTGACTGGTCCCATCAAGTCTGCCCACACTATCTCCAGCCTCCGCGTCACTCTATTCCCTTCTTGCCTCAGTTTTGGGACTGTTGTTTGGGTCTGTTTACCCAAAATACAGCTGTCACACTTTGGCATTGGACAGTGAAGGGGGAGCGCACCTTTGATCCTTTGATCTCGGGCTAGCTGCAGGATGGCTTGGAAATTCGCATGGCCTAGGCGGCGATGCCAGGTTTGCATATCAGCTGACTGCTGTGCAGCATAGGCATGTTCAGCTGTGGCATCTGATAGGTCGATGGCATACAGGTTTCTCTTCTGGATTAGGGGACCCTTGGCAACTATGGTTCCAGAGGTACAATCAATGATTGTCACATTATTATTATCGAAGCGTGAGTACGTGTTGCTATCGCGAGATATCTTGCTGACAGAGATCAAGCGCACTGTAGAGTTTGGCACATAGAGAGCATTGTGCAAGCAAAGTGTGCTTCCTTCCATCGTTTGTAGATATATGCTGCCAACTCCACAGGCAGAGATTGCTGATCCTCTGACCCCTTTAATTGCTTTAGGTGGGATGGGTTGAAGAGCAGAAAAGTCGGATTTGTAGGGAGAGATGTGGACTGTCGCACCTGTGTCGACGTAAAATGGATGGCTATTGTCGAGAGCAGCTAGCACAGTATCAGTGGCTGTCAAGTGTTCGTCCCAGTCAACTGATGCCCTGGGAGCTTCATCTTCATCAACTGTGGCTACCCATCCCTCCCATTCAGACTCATCTGCTGCAAGTAGGGCAGGTACCTCGTCAGTTGCTAACCCAGCAAAGCCAGCTGATGTTGATTCATCGCTAAGTGTTTGGAATCTTCCAAGGTCACTTTCCTCTATGAGGTAAACCTTTCCTTTAGGTCCGGTCACCTTCGTGTATACTTTTGGACTTTTGGCAGTATCATTCTTCCCCTTTGCTGGTGGTGCTGCCCCTGCCGCTCTTGCTGCCTCCCTAGCTGCCTCAAACCCTTGCTTAGCCATTGCTCCACCTGGGTGCATGCAGTACTTTGCATCATGTCCTGCGCACAGCCTGTTGTGAGTAGCACAGGTTGAGCAGCACTTCACCCCAGCTGGGTGATTGTGTCCAGGGAGGGTAAGGTCGTGTCAATCGATGTCGTCCTTTTCCTGTGGCTATGAGGGCTGCATCAGCTGATTGTGTGTTCCCGCTGGCTTTCAACATTGTAAGGTTTTGTACAGTTTCAAGGAGTTTCCGAATGTTGTCTGAGGTATAGGGATTGGCCTTCGTGGCATCTGCGAGTCCTCGCAAGATTTGTGCCTGCATGGGTTCGTACTGCGGGTTACTGAGACTATTGAGGAGAATTACGCATTTGAACATGTCTTTGTTGAGCGTGTTTATAGCAAAGATACAATTTACTATATCACTGATGCGCGTTGCAGTCACAGTTAGCAGTTCATTTGGTGAGCATTGGATTTTAAGGACCTCTTGAATAAGCGACACAATCCTAACTGGTCCTTCCCCTTCAGCACACGTCTTTACATGTTCGTACATGCTTGCAGCCATCTTATCGTCATCTAGGCCCTCGTATTCCAATTCGTCTAGTGCTGTGAGGATCACAGCATGTGTGAGGTCGTCGTTGATCACCCAGTTCTGGTGGGCAATGGGCTCATTGCTCATGTTGGGCTGAGGAATCAGGTTTGGAAACACATAGAACTTCAGTCCAAGCAATAATAGGTGAATTTCCAGAGCTTTAGACCACCTAGTGAAATTGGCTGTGGACAAATTTTGGTTAAACTTATTGCCCTTCCAGTCTGCTCCTCGAGTAGAGATGGCGCGAATGGAGGGTGCAGTGGCGTCGGTGGAGGACATCTTTCAGATGTGTAGGCAGGCGGCAGTGAGATAGTAGATTTTTTTTTTTGATGGACAATAAGGCTTTCCTTCCTAATCAGGATGGAACAAAGGCAAAGGTTTTCCCAACAAGGGAATTGTGATCCAGAGGATAGCTCCGAATGGACTAGACCGACGCTATCAGCGTCACGGCAATTTAGACTATGGTTTCCAACGAGCAGCGGTACTGTGACAAGTAGCCTGCTTATTTGGGGCCCATAACCTGTTGGAACTAATCAACAGAATTCCACGCTGGTGTATAACTAGTAGACATGTAAGTATTCCTCAGAGACGTGTAAACGTGACTATATTGAAAGTACCTAGTAGACACATAAGTATTCTAGGTACGTTTATGTTAGTATAGTATGATATATATGTTAGGTATGACGCATCCTCAGAGACGTGTAAATGTGACTGAGGGTGCTTGTACGTAGCTTGGTGAATATATATGTACAAGTGAGACAAAGCGAGCATTGGCCCTTGATAGCCCCTTTGTGTGTCGTGTTCACTATATATCACTATATCACATCATCACACTCCAACATAGGATCTATCAAAATACTTTTCTATATCTGGGTGGAAATACATCCAATCTATCCAGTGCTTGAGGCTTTATATTAAGTAAGGTCATTTCAGTAGTTCTTTTTTACTTAAAGATGGTTTTTAGAGCAGAGAGCACCCACACACATGACTTTCTAATGCAATGCAATTAGTATATGAATCTGGAACTTCTGGAAAAGTATATAGGAAAAAACAATGTGGACAGCATATAAAGGTTCTTGTTTCAAACTCTAATCTCATGGAGTTCATAATAGTACATGTGTTACAAAGTAGAGTATATGGTTCTGATATTGTTCTTAGTAAAACACCTAATATATAGTTCAGAACTCCAAGAAAAAAGTCATAGTGAGATAAAGAAACTCTGTAAAGTACATGGGATACAAAGATTAGAATATAGCAAAGGAGGGTGATTAGTTCAAAAAACCAAAAAGATTCATTGGTATATTTACTTAAAAGATGGGTGTCAAGAAAATGAAGAATTTAAAATTGATGGATGTCATTGTACTAATGTGAACCAAGGGCTCTCTATGTTTAGTAGCCAATTGTCTTTGCTGACCCCACTTTATTCTAATAATGGTGCTAGCCTCTTCATACTGTTTATGGAGTATGGCAATTAATCATTGAAGTTTTGCTAGTTTTTGACATTTAAGCACTGCTGAAATAGCATTTTGCAATCAGCTTCTGAAAGACTAAGCCACTCAAGATGAGCATTTATGCAAATATTACAATAGCAATCTTGAGCCAGTGGTGAGAGAGACAATTCAGCCATTAGAGGTAAAAGATTTGTAGTTGGAGATATTTGAAACTCAAGCCCATTAGAGGTGAGATCTATTTGAGACATATGCTGCAACTCATTTTCAAGTTCATTGAGCTTAAAAGAGGTGTCTGCTAATAAAGTAAGAGCAATGTTAAGAGTTAATTCTGTTATTTGATGGTGTGAGGAAGTTTTTTGTGAGTGCAGAATTTACTAGTATTGAGGTAATTCAAGTTGGCATAATGTTTGCATAAGAAATAGTATATTTCTGAGTCCTAGGAAGTTTTTGAGCTGACTCAGAAGAGAAGCTGAGACTCAAGCTAACTATAAGGGACTATGTAGATACAAGTAGGAATAAGTAAGAGCAGAATTAAATGTAATTGTGTAGGAATGGCAGATGGGGATGCAAATGCATGAAGTTAGATTTAGAACTAATCCAATGAGTTTATGAGTGCAGTATCAGACATTGTATATTATGATTGTAACAACTTACCTGTGAGTGCAGTATAAGATAATGATGTATTGTTACTGTGCCCACCAGTTTATAAAGTGAAGAAAACAATGGGTCAAAGCTAAGTGGTTAAAGATGAAAGGAGGCAAGATAAAGGTGAAAGAGATTGAGATAAGCTTTGATAGGATGTTGATCTGATGCCCATATTAGACCTGGGCAACTCTTTTTACATTTTTGCCCAATCCAGTTTAGTAGCAGATGCTTTTATAATAGTTGAAGTCAGAATGGGGGAAAAAATAAAGTGAACATGTTTTTGAATATAGTCCCACTGCCTATGGCACTTTTTTTTATTGAAGCTCACATATCAACCTCAAATTATCTTGATAGGGTCAGAAGGATTAGTAATCTGATTATCTGAACATTCAATACATGTGCAAAGATAGCATTGAAGAAGTCATGGCCAAAGTCTCTGATTCAAAGGCTGTCTGAAGTGTGGCTGAAGTGGCATGGCAAGACACTAACTATATTGCTAGTATCTGATGGTCTTACACTGGCCAATCAGAATAAGTTTTCCAAGAATGGTAGGCAAGTATACAATATATAAGGTGATTGTTGATGATGAATATTAAATCACCACTTTTTTATATTGACCAATTACAAGATCTTTAAAGTTTTTGTAATAACACAAATCATCTATAAATTATCTATACAATTACTAGCATTGGATATAAGTGAAGTATCAAGGTATTATACTGGCCTTATTTTCTATAAAATGGCAAATATATTTTAGATTGTAGAAGTACCTAGTGCACTTTCCTTACATAAACATTGAGCTTTCTTGAAGTACTAGTCATGCTAGAGACAGGCCTCATATACAATGTTAGAACTATTAAAAGATATGATTACTGGCACTGGTGGAGAGGACTACTGGAAAACTGCACCAGGCACTAGGTATGACTTTGCACTTTTGAACTTCTATACAATATGCATGATAACCTAGTCTCCTGCACTTGCATTAAAATTAAGTTATACATTGTACATGTTAAAACAAGTCTTCCAATAGATACACCATCATATCATCTGCAAACTCTGTAAAAGTCTTTCTGTTCTTTTTTTTATTCCTAAGTTGGATTGTCTTAGTATCTGGTTCAATGGCTATATTGAAGAGCAGGCAGAATAGTGGATCTTTCTTCACAAACCTATTGAAATAGGCTTACACCACATTACATTATCATGTCAGCTAAAAGAAAATCAGCCACTTAGCCTAGAACACTTCAGACTTAAGAAATATGTCAGTTTAGTTAGTCACAATAATGTTGTTGAATAAATGAAGTTACTTGATGATGCACTGGATCCATCTACTCTTGTTGCCTGCTTTTACTTCTATTTGTCCTGATCCAGATTTTGGAAGAAACAAATGTTGCTAAATGTCAAACCAGATATATATGATGCTTCATCATCTGAAAATGTAATTTTGGTAGACTCTATAATATCATCATCTCATTGCATTCTGAATAAGTATTCCAGTCCATCCTACCCAAATATACAGACCTCCTCTAACAAAATATTGATATAATGCTTGTAAGCAAGGGTTTTGATTAAGGAGTTGCAAATAGCAGCATCAACTATTTTGGGCATGATTATGGCATAACCTTCTGTAGTAATACCTTTGTCACCATCTTGATCCTTCCCTTGTTCCCATGCACACTGCTTGTACTTGAACAATGCCACTGCCTGTTAGGCTAGAAATCTCTGATTGAGAACTTCCTCTATAGTTAAATGGCTTTCCAAGCTTTTCAAGATGTATTTAGCAAAATACCACTTTTTGATCTAGTGAGCAAGCTATTAATTATTTATAGTCTTGAGGCAACTCTCAATAGCAGTAGAAGTGAATGAATCTTGGTAGTTTTACTTGAGATTGAACTTTCCCAGGAATTGGTCACTGCCACCTAGCAATATGTTACAGAAAAGATTATGCTTGGGGTTACTGATAAAGTAGAGCAATACTCCAAAATCAACTTAAATAAAAGTGGCAAAACCATCAAAATTGATATGCCACTTTTGGTAAGCCTAGGAAGTGGCAATTTGCAACCATCTAATATGATTTTCTAGAAAGATTTTGCCTATCTTTTTACTTCCATTGACCCAGGCAACTTGGTCTGTAAAAAGTGAGAATAGTGGTCATCTGGCTTTGAAATGCAAGGTGATATGCCTAAAGCATTCAGAATCTTTAAGTGTTCTACATCAAGACTCTGAAGCATATTCTCTGGTATATCAAGTTTGTGCTGAAATATTGACCTGTTCAATACTGGCAAACCATTGGTGCCCTAAATTACCTGTTTCTTCTCTAGTAATTTGATTAACTGGTCTATTTGAATTGTGAGTAAACCAATAACTACTTATAGGCCTTAACTCACCTTTTACAACAATATTCCTATCCATTGGGCTTGATGACTTGAGTGCATTGGAAAAAGAAGAATAACTAGGAGCTATAGCACTGATAGTTATATTCATGACCAAAATTGAAAACTTAGAAAAATAACTTCCAATCTTCTTAGGGTCCATTAATTTATATTTATAATATGGCAAGCACAAGATTGATGACATCTCCTCAATACTTTTGTTTTTTGCCAAGCCTGCCAAGCTATAAATATCACAGATTCAATCCAAATCTTTTTTAAATTGTAAGTGTGTTAGTGAAGAGGGAAAGACTGCATGATTAAAGGAAATACATGTGTAATAGGTAAATCAACCAATGGATACAATTAATTGTCAGTTACAATATGGAGGAGTGATGGACCAACAATCTTCTGTTTTGTAGTCAGCACAGGAATTTATTAATTCTTGTGGTCACTTATTAGAGGACTGTTATAGATATTGATGCAGCCCATTTGCTTTTGTATTTCTCTGTATTAAAAGTAAATGCCAATAATTGAAAAGGCAGGAGCAAGAACTTATAGAGATGAAATCTGATAGGTTCACTTTCTTTTATAGATACACCCTCTTTAATTTCACAAAGCCAAGAAAAATGATATCATCATCATCAAAAATGTCATCAAGTTCATCCTCCATGATATCATCATCATTAGATAATGCAAGTTTATTCTTTTTCATATCTGAACTAGGCTTATTTTCTCTCAAAGCCAACATTTGATCAATTATTACACAGTCACAAATGTGCATGGCAGCTTTATACTCTTTAGTGAGGGCAAATCCTCTAGTGAGTTTACTATCTGGTGGAGCAAAAAGTTCATATGCTTTGCTATTTGGCTCAGATCTTCTGTAGCAGATGTATTTTGCACTGCTATCTCAGTATTAGTGCTTGTAAGTAGTTCAGAAAATGCATATAAGGTAGTTGGAGCACAGGATTCTTGCCCTTAAGCTGAGTCTTGGGTTATTAACTCAGTGCCAGTACTTGTAGATGACTCACTGCCTTCAATAGTTTGACCATCTTCTAAAAGTAAGGTTAGAGAGTGTCAGAGTGGACAATGCAGGTTGCCTAAATAGGCTTAGCATAGCAACTGCCAGTGCAGCATTGCCAGATTGCTGCTTTCACAATGTGCACACATGCTTCTTAGTAATGCACTTTTCAAAGACTACAAGAGCTTTACCAATCTACTGATTAGTGCCCCAAATAGTGACAAAATGTTAGCCTTTACCACTAGCCAAACCAATTAAGAAAGTAGCCAGCTGAGAGCCAGACAGGTTATGAGCTTATTTAAGGCCCTGCCCCTGATGTCTAATAATATACACAACAAAAGAGTTAAGGAGCTTAAGGGCACATTCAAAGTGAGGGACTTTACTGTTGGTAGAAGAGAGATCCTGAGCAAGGGGGATGGCCAGGGGAGTATTAAAAGTAAGGCATGCTGTTCATTGAGAAATGTAAGAAGGAGGCATGATAGGAGTTTGCATGGATTCAAAAGAGTTAGAATAGCCAGAAGAAGTAGAACAATGAGCAACTGGAGCATTACTATGCTTAGGAGCAGTTTGGGCAGTGGCAGCAATGACATGTCCACTCTTTAAAGCAGCTAGTTTGCATTTAAGGGTAGCAAATGCTGCATTTACTACATTAAAAAAAACTAGTTGGCAATCCAGTGAAGCATTGAGGCAGGGCCTGTTCTAGAAATAAGAGGCATATCAGAGGCTAGATTGAAAGGGCAAGTAGATGAGGCCACTGTAGAGATATGAGTTGTGAGAGTAGAGGGAGACCAAGAGTCAGAAGACATAATAAGGGATAGGATGGATACTATAAGCTAAAAGGGCTAATAGTGTAGGAGGCTGAATAACCTGTAAGAGAAATACTCAATGTCTGGAGAACTCCTTCTATAAAGCTAATAGTGAGAGTAATGAGCAAGAGTTAAGTGAGTGTGAGGGCAGGCAAGAGTCAAGCAAGGGATAAGCAAGGCTAACAGAGGGTTGGATGTTGCTAGAGAAGCTTATAATCAATTTAATAAATAAGCCAAAAGAATACTGCTATTGTTTAGCCTGGGGATATTCTATTTACAGGCTGCCTATATATACTATATTGGTGGCTGTGTTATTACTAATACTGTTTACTAATTAGGCCCCAGTATGTAATGGAGTATGACTAACAATAATTAATGCTGAATAAGATCTATATATATGATTTATCAAGGCTAATTACTAAGAGATGGAAGGGGAAAGAGTGGGCCAAGTGGCCAGTCAGATCTGCTAGGAATAGGCATATTGTTGAACTAAGCTTGGAATAGGGTTGAATATGGTCTGGAAACCAGTTCCCTTCTTAACATCATTTCTTCACCACTCACTTTTCTCAGATCAAATTGCCTGGGATAATGTAGATAGTAAGTGGAACAAAACCTATCCAACAAATGATGGAAGGTGGCTGCTAGTCACCACTATATGGGTTTAGCACAAGTAGCATGTGGACTCCAATAGCTTTGCCACTTTCATTAAAGTTAAAACAAGTACAAAGATATAGTTCATCTCCAACTTTCACTTTCCCTCAGTCTCTGGTGAGAGTGGTTTAAAAGAGTTGGCTGGGGAGTTTTCCAGAGGCCAAACTGTCAATGAAGAACCTTCCATCTCCAACTTTCACCAATACTGGCAAATTGAGCTTATAAAGTTATTCTATGAGAAGTATCAGAAAGCTACTTAAACTTTTGGCATTTAACATTTCAATTAAGAGTTTATTGATTTTTTAGTCAATGCAATCTTGGTTACACCAAAAGAAAGTCCAAAAAATATTAAACTACTGACCTGAAGTATACTATTGCCTTGAACCTAAGATATCCACTCCCTGGGATTCTGAGTGCAGGCAATTAGCAACTTGGTAAATGTTACAGAATCCCCCTCTATTTATGTTATTTTCTCTCCCTGTGATGCATGACATCTTCCAGTTATTATGAGTCATTTTCCAGTTATTGAGCCTCCATTTCCCAGTCCCAAGAGACTTGGTATAAATTTTCCTGGCTAAAAGAGGGTCCTTCAATGTTTTTTGTGCTCCAATTGCATAAATTGCTAATATCTCCCTCAATTCTTCTTTCAATGCCTCTGGATCCTTTTCATCAGGTGCAGATCAATCAGACCTTCCTGGCAATATCAAACACAATAGGATCTAGTGGCCTTCCCATGGAGATATAAGCATTTTATCAGTACCTGCTCAATTTTCTTCAATAATTAAATTTAGCTTTTCCCATCAAATCACTAATCCCTCTATCAGTTCACCATGGAATGTCTTTGGACAACTCTCATTGTGTGTGTATTAATCAGGCAATCAAAACAATCTCCAATATATAGGAATTCACATATATTTCTACTAAGATATGCCCATTTTATTGTCAAGGTGTGATGCTTTCCTTAAGATAAGTCACCTGATCTCCAGAAACCTGAGCATAGTCACATGATTGATTTGGGTGTGCATTAGATGAAAATACTGATAAGCTGATTTTTCAACATTTAGGCCACTAATAAGGCTGATTTAATATGATATGGAGAGGGCTTTTTAAGGTGATTCTGGCTATGTCATTTGCCTACAATTTCCAGCAGAAGTCTGTTTTATTCAGACTTTTTGATAATTAATAACTTCATCTTGTTTTATTGTTGAGACAGACTATATCAATATTTGTTATTTATAACTCTATCTTAGGCAATTAGGAGGACTTTGCCTAGACTGTTTCTATAATTCTTGTGGACTAACATATATCATTTGCTACACAACTTCTGATTGTCTGTTGCTGACTATTGCATTATAGAGGTATATATTTGATTTCCATCCTTAGCACACTTTCAGTTTAGCAATAAGGATAGAACTGGTGGGATATACTAATGATTCAATTGCCATCCTCTATGGCTGCTTTCTGATATTGAATATTACATACATGTGCAGCATGTACAATGTAAGGAATTGTGATGTCTCAATAGCTATTTAAATAAAGACCAATGAGACTTTGGTCAAAGCTTATAATAACAGTAAGATTCTGAACTGCTACTATAGGGTAATGTCTTTTATAAACATTTCACTACCAACCATAAATTCCTTCTAAAGGATAATGAAGCCATATAGCTCACTGGATTAGTTTTCTTTTCTTAGGTGAGTATAGTACTTGAAGCTTTATCTATAATAGTGACCCAGAATATAATCTTGTCATTTTATGCAATAGCTCAATCACCCTCACCTTGGCTAATGTTCACTACCTTCACATTCAAATATTGGGGAACTACTGCATTTTGTGCTAGTGTAGCAGAGGCAGAAGTAATTGGAGGAATAAGAGGTGCAGTAGAGTCAAAATATTGTGCTGGTATAGCAGGAGGAGGAACACATGGAAAAAACATTTGAGTAAAAGAAATCATAGTAGGAACAGTTCTTATGTGAGGCACTATAAAACCTGTACCAGGAGAGATAGAATGAGTAGAAATAATCAAAGAAGGCACTATCTCAGGTGCATCTGAGTATAAAAGAGGTAATGATGGCAAGTTTGAATTTTTTCTGTCAATTTTGGATGACTTTCTAGAAGTGGTTGAATGGCTAGATAGCAATGCCACTACTTTTTCAAGCAAGATATGTATATTATTATCAAACAATTAAACATTATTATCAAAGTAAAGCATATAAAAAAATACTTATTTTGGGCCAGTTGCTCTGGAAGCATGAATTTCTATCTAACTTTGAGTGCCCAGATATGACATGGCCCCACTAGAGAATGATGTGAAACAGTGTTGAGGAGAGCAAAGAGCTAGTTTCCAATTGAGTCAATAGTGAGGTGACACAAAACATACAATGGCATGAGCAGATATCATTTGAAGCAGTACATGCAAGCAGAAACCCAATATGCAAATGATGGAAACCACATGGTGAATGAGACCTCAACAGTTGAATTGATGAGTAGAAGCTTCGATGATGACAGAAGATGAGCACAGAATGCAGTTAAGAAGAAGGGAGCAAATGGGCTTATAAGTAAGTTGGTAGCAAAATTAAGCATTGCTTAAGCAAAAAAGCTATGGTGAAGATAGATCATTGCTGAAAAGCATATTATCTCATGGCACAACAGCAGAACCAAGACATCAATTACTCACTGACTGTACAATGTTGGCTGGTATAAAATCCTTGAAGACTATGAGAACTTAAGTAATAAATATTATCTTCATTCTCCCAAGTAATATAGGGCTTAAATGATATAAAGAATATTATCTCATGAATCTTACAATTTATTTTCAGGATGGTTAAATAACTAGGTGACTTAACAATGAGGGTAGCATTCAAAACTATGAGGAACAGGTCTTGGCCAAAAGTATATTTTATATACCAAACTACAGATTATATCAGAGTTATATTCTTGAAACATAAGGATAATGTATATATATCCATTCTGAATTTCACCCTTGTCATTGAGTGTTGCTTCTTTATCAATGGGAAAATCACAGTCAATATATGATAGGCACATCACTAATGGACAACCTAGGGCTAGGCTCTTGGAGGATGTCTGAGTTTTGAATATATACCAGAAAAATAGACAAATATACATGAGAGACATCTGTAGTATATATCTCTCAGAACAAAGTTTGGAATTTGTAAATAGTCTTTAGATCCATTTTCCACCTTGTGCTATCACAATCCAAAGGCATTGCATCAATGGAGAAAAACTAACTTATCAGATGTCAACTTATGAAGGCCAATCTGCAGGTAAACATCAATAAGAATTGTCAGTAAGACAAGATTGATGTACTCCTTGCACCAGCTTCATGGCAAAACTCATCACACACCAATATACAACTGTATCAACAAAACAGATGGAAAATTAGAGGAAATTCATAGTACTATCACTGTGAAACCTTTTCTTGGCAAAACAGTGATATATTGCCATTAAACCTAATGCCTGTATAGTGTCTAACTGGAGAGATTCAAAAATCACCTAAAAACCCAATGCAGAGTGCCACTTAATCCAAAGCTTGGTTTTGCCTGCTTGGGCAGGCATAAACTCCCACTTATGGAACCAAGGTAGATATCTGGCAAGAAAGAGTTAAAAAGCTCATCTTATTTGATAGTATAGAAGAAATTAGATGCATGTTTTATATAAGAATCAGCTAAAGCATATGTATACTCCTGAGATGGGAGATGTGACATAATATATGCAATCATTGCAGAATTGGGGAATTTGGGCAGAGAAAATGGGAATTAAGGCAGGAGGTTCTTTATATTAACACTTGTAGAGGCATGAGTTGAGGCCTGCAGTGCCTCCTCTTCTGCATTGTCATCATTCAATTCCTCACCTGCTTATATAACCCAAAGCTTAAAAGACATTAGCACTAAGACTATTAACTAGCTTACAATTATGAGATCCAGCACATAAAAGCTCACCTGGACAAAGATTGGGAAAGGAATTAGTAGGAAAAGAATAGTATACTTTTTATTCACTTGAACTTGATGTTTTTCAGCTTTTCTTCTATAAACTTGCATGGCAGTCTATGTGCTAATGTATATATTGAGCCAATATCTTTGTTAGGTACTTGAAGTGTTGAGTATATGGGTGTTTATAACAAATACAGATAATATCAAGCCTCACAAAGTGAATCTTGATGACCAGCATCTTAGTAGTACTGATTAATAAATCACTAAGTTTGACTTCCTTCAATCCATTGATGATTTAGTGGAAATTAAATACTAGATATGCATAATCAGAGATAAAAAGGTGGCCAGTACATTGCAGGCCTTTTGAATTGTATCAATAAATCATCACTCAGCAATGTAAGGAATTATATAAGGCACAAGTTAAAATTATTTATACAATGAATGTGCAGGCTATTGACACACTACTACCAAAATGGGAAGTGGTTCTAATGTGTCTGAATACATGTAATAATGAGAGTGCCAATGGTGAGGTTAATATCTTCATGAACTCTGAGGAAGACCAATATATTTGTGCCATTCTGCAGCAAAGCATTCAGGTCTCCACCCTAACTCTTTGTGGCAATCAATCCATTTGTTGGCTAAAGCAATTGCTTTTAGTAAGAATAGCAGATAGCAGTGCTGTACATAGAGTGCCAATTTCAATGTGAATCTGTGGAAA
>QLON01000264.1:0-10654 GCA_003313675.1 Termitomyces heimii | reverse complement strand
TTGCCAGGTGCAGTGAAATCAGCAAAGAGACCCAGAGCATGAGACCACTCACCAGTCCATTGCTCACACACCAAGCATGAGTGGGCAGACCCCAGAGCCTTTCCAGGGCCTCCCTAAACTGCTCTTGGGTGACAGCCGCCCACGCAACACGACGGCTCTCCAGGACCTCGGAAACAGCCCCTATTGCCATTCCGGAACAATGGAAACAAGGGGCAAACAGCCTAGGACAGGGAGGGGGTTGTGGACAAGAGACAGTTTTCCATGCAAAGGTGGGTGTGGGGTGACTTGGTTGGGGCTCCGGGGGGACACCAGGGCCTGCATCGAGGGCAGGCTCTGGGAGGGTACTGGGGCCTGCATTGGAAGCAGACTCCAGGGGCTGGCTAGAACTCACTTCTGGGGCAAAATTATGGTGTAGTTCTGGAAAAGGAAGATCAGTCAGAGTAAACAATTAATACGGCGACACTCACGTTGAATAAGCATGGCTACATGTGCTCAGTATCGTGTGTCCTGGGCCTCCCACGCGACCAGGGGGGCCACTTTGTTAGTCGCCGGGGGCGTCGGGGAATGCGTCGGTGTGCATGACATGATTGAGCTAATAGTAAAAATTTTTTTTTTCAATATGTGGCAGGTCAGGTGCCGGATCCCACAATTGGACCCCAGACCAAACCACCAGTTATGTGCACCTCGGAGGGTCTCGGCGCTGAGGGGGGGGTGATGTTATGACCCCTTCTGGAGTCCCCTGGAACAACCCCAGAATCCCACCTGGGACCCTCTCCACAACATGCCCTGCCCCCACAACTACCAATGCCGCCATTAACTTGCATCACAACCACCATCAGCCAACTCGTGGGATCGACTGCCATCAACTGCCAAATCATGCTACCCACTTCTGGCCATCATGCATCATGATCCCCCTGCGCTAATTGATTGCACACCCCACACGCGTGATCCCAGTATACAGTCCTGGCCTGCTACTCAATGCCTTCCGGAAACCATCCCAGACACCCCAGAACTCCGAGACCCGACTCCATAGTGCTTATAGTGTAATTCACCACTGTATTCGTTAGCTTTGATATTACCTGAATTGTTGCGTGCCCTTTGTTTGACTGGTACGCATTGACTGGAATGCTTTGACTGGCATGCCGGAATAATTGCATGCTCTAAGTTTGGTACGCACTTTGCAACTCTTAATTTGCTAACCGGGTCTTGTCTTAGAACCTCTGGTTCCAACTCAACCCCCACCAACTCTCAACCTCCATAAAACACCCGAAACCCCTAGATCAAGTTTCATTTCCCTGGGACCACCCCCCTGTCCACATCTTGAACCCCGGAGCCTTAATCCCGGAGTTCCAGACACCCGGATATTCATAGATCAAGTCTGCCTCGTAAGGGCATTGCTTTCCCAAAAAGCCCCCAAATCAGCAGAACCTGACACTCACTATCAGATTTGTCTCTTTCATCTCCATCCTCTGAGAATATGAAGCTAATAATATCCCAAGCTGATTCTTCTCCTGAGTTGTACTCAGAATCGAATGTATTATTTACAACTGATTCCATTCCAATCACTTCAATTGACAGTCCTTGTGTCATATCTTCCAATGCCTCATCTTACTTTCTATCAATTTCCTGGAGATCAAGACAGATACTACTTGATTGTATCCCCAGTGGCTTAGTGAAACTTGACTTTACTGTTTTATTCTTAAAATAGTTTTATGCAAAGTGACCTTTACCTCCACAGTGGAAACACTTTTCTGCTGTATAGTATTCTTCTATTTCTTCTTTGCTCAACTTACAAGGTTCACCCTTAGGTTTCTCTGATCTGGTGGCATCCTTTTGACCATTACTTCCCTGGAACTTGTGCTTCATCAATGAGAAACCAGGGGTTTGGTTAGTCTTCTTGTGATGGGAAGAATGCTTCTTATATTGACTAGAACCCCCAGGGTTACTTTGCTGACCATGTTTATCATTATTTCTATGCTCCTTTCTCTTATTATCACTATAATGATGATGGTGGGATCTGTGCAAGCAATTCTCCATGTTGGGGTTATCCTCCACATCTACCAATTCTGACCTTTCAATAAATTCTGCTTCTTCTAATATATGGTTCCATTTGGATGTTTCAGGAGTAAGTCCTTTCTTGTACAGTTCTCTCTGAATTGAAGGTCTGAATCCTCTAAAGAATTTAACAATTTGTTCTCTCTTACCAACATATCTGATGACAGCAAATAATTCCTTAAGGCCTGATACATAGTCTTGAATGGGAAGTTTTCCTTGATGATAATTACTCAATTTATTCCATTGCTGATTACAGAAGTTCACAGGAAAGCAATCATTAAACAATCCTTCAAAGAACTGATCTATCCCCCAATGTTTGGGATTCAGAGATGCTTCTCATGCATAGAATCTCCATGCCCATCCCTTGAGGAACTGAGAGATAATCAAGACTTGGCAATGCTTGCTTACATGCCCATGCTTCAAGTACAACAAGCAGTTAGACATGAACTGCAAGAACTGCTAGATGTCAGCTGTTCCATCATATGTAGACAGAGGATTGGGTCTAATGCAGTCATTACTATTACTTGACCATCTCCTCTTATGGTGCTTACAGAAGCTCTTAGATTTATATCCTTTCCTTTTTTGATTTCAAGAGTACAAATTCTTGTGGCCACACCCTCTATGACTACCTTGAGAAGAGCTGTCAGACGAGCTAGACAGGCTGCCCTCTAAATTGGAACTTTCTGAGTAAATGTCATAACTGTTTTCCTCCAAGCTTGAGCTCAAACTATCAGAACCAGGGTCAGAATCATTCATTACCCAGATGCATTGGAATGCATGTCCTAGAGCACTCTCATCTGAAATTTATGCTACTGGTTTCATTGCTTCCATGTGCAACCTTTTCTTTTTCCTTGATTTTGACTTAGTCTTCCATTCCCTAGGCTTTGAAATGGTGTCATGCTCTCCTGACCTCTCATCCTCTCTTTCCAGTTGCTCCCTCAGATTGTGTAAGTTCTGAGTGAACTCATGAGGAGCAACATAGTCATGGCCTTTCTGTTCAGCACAAATTCTTTCCTTCTTTTTGATCTTGCAAGTGGCCTCAAGAAGGGCCATTACTATCTGCCTGTTTTGATGATGTTCCTTATGATTGGTGGTATTATTGTAAGGGCAACCTCTGGAGGCTATAGCTCAGTCACACAGCTGGCAGAGGGAGATCCAAAGAGAACAAGTCTGGGGATTCCCTATGCCAGGTTGGATGCTTCTGGGGCTTCTGAAGTGTGGGAAACAACTATACAGTACAACAAAACCTTAAAAACTCGAAAATTGACTAATCAAACAACAGTGCGAACAAGGCAGGAAAACTCTGGACTTTAGAAGTCAGAAAGGCAAACTCCAGCTTATATAAGCAGCCTGGAAGCAGTGCTGGAGGGTCCACACTTGTCTGGATGATAGCTAAAGAACTAGAGCATCTCAAAGGTTGAAAATAGTGTTAATAGATAGTGTTGAGAAAATAGAAACAACACTATGAGAGAAGATAGAAAAAGTAAGGAAATGAATGAAAGGAGAGTGAAGGAACAAGAAGTGAAAGAAGAAAGAAAAGAAGGAAATGAGGAGTCCCCTGACAATCATCATCTTCTAAATTCCTTTGTTTGGCAATGTAGTTTTCTTCCCGTTCAGAAGGCTCTTCTTCTTCTTCAGCCTGAAGGTCAATTGCTTCTTTATCCTTGGCTTCTCATACCTGCTGAGCCAAGTTATACTTTTTCAGGATCCCTTTCTGTATTTCAGGGTCAATTTCCTCCCCTGTCAGATGTAGATTTCCCCAATTACGAGGATCTACCCCTTTTCCTTTATCTTTAGAGGTACCTTCTTGTGGCTCTCTTTCATTTTCCATCCCTGACTCATTCCTTGCAGTCATAGATATATTAGCATATCTATGATCAATATGCTCTCGGTCTACCTCAGTAAGGTTGTTTCTAGCCAAATCTACTGCTTGGGCCTGTTTTTCTAACAGTTCCTTTTGTTCAGCTTATTCCAATGCATCATCTTCCACCCTTGCCCATCAATGAGGTAGCTTTGCATCCACATTGAGCCTCTGCTCAATGTCCAATTCATTGGGTAACTCGGTCAATTCCAATGTATCCCTTGTAGTTAAGTGATCTTCACTTTTTTCTGCATCCAAGATGTCTGTGCTCTCTCTTTCTGAGGGGTCTCCAGGCTCTCTTGGCTCTGGGATGCTCTGGGTATTATAGCCAGGTCCACCTCTGTCTTGAAGGCTCCAAGTTCCCATCTTGGCATCCTGGGTGGTCCTGGCCTGTGACTCAACCACTCTGGTCTCATAAATATTCAATCTGGCTCTCGTCTCCTGGCCAGTAGCTGCAGCCACTAGGTTCTGTGTCTAGAGGGGGTATCTAGATGAAGAATTCTGGTTAGTATTCATAATAAATTGGTTTGCTCACTACTGAATATAACTTCCAGTTGATCAGACTGTCCAAAATCCACTGGAAGCAAGCCTTTTCTCTGTAATTAGGTTTCTAAGACTTTAGAAGTTCAAAATATGTGATGTGAGCCAGCTGGATTAGGCTAGAGTCATGGCACACTCAGTAGAGTCTTGTAGTGTAAACTGTTGTAAGTCCTCGATTGTGAAAAACTGCCTAACTACAACAACATTTGGTTAGGTACTTATAGGATAGGTAAGTGGTAATTAGGGAGTGTGATATAAGTAGAGTAAAATATGTGGATATAAGGGTCACATAGTCATGAACTGCTACAAGTCGCCACCTTTGTCTTTTCCTCCCTCTACATATTACACTAATATCACACTCACTGTCATTTTCCTTCCATTGTCTCATTACATATAAACTAGCAAGCACAGGTCATAATGTACTCATCAACTCACTGCACTTGCAGGTAAGCATTCCATAAAATACATTAACTCCATTGACTCACAATGCACTTGCAGTGCCTAATTGAGTAGCTATACCCAGATTACATCACGTGTTTTTGTTTTTCCCATCCCACAGTTCCTATTATAATACTTTTCATTCTACACATTACAAAGTTTCTTACACTCCACTTAGTCCCTACTAGTAGTGGGCTTGAATCTCAGCTCCCCTCTCCCTTAGGAGGAGAGCTGGCCCTTAAGAACTTCAGGACCCAAGAAATATGCATATAAACTGTCTCCCCACAAAAACTTTGAACCATCCCAGCAATCAAAATTATGCAATCCCAATTGGCTCACAATTCACTAAACATCAACAGCATCAAATTAACCAGCCCCCACAACTACATAAGACTTGGCTAGAGGATGGAATTTTCATTTGGAGATCCATTTTGATTGATAGAATTGTGTTACAGATGGTTTGATTGCTTCTACAGGCCACTTTCTTTTCTTTTATTTTCTCTTCTTTCTTTTTGCATCTGGAAGTGCTCAATGTTTGTAGGTTGAGAAGCTTGGAATGAGACAATTGTTCTTGACAAATTGTGTTAATGCCTTTGTTATATCATCTGACAGTTGTATATGTGTACACATATTATTCTTTCTTTTCTTGAAATTCTTTTTATTATGAAACCTTAATGAACTTGCTAATTTTGTTCTTTATTCATTCAGTTCATGTTTTACTATGCCTCATAGAGAACAGATCATTAAATGCTTTGAACAACTTCAGGAAAGCATGTTTAAAAAGTGCTGTTGCACCTAGTAGGAGTCTTGTACTGAAATGTTACTTTGGTGCATAAGATACAAGATGCACATTTTACTGCATAATTTCTATACCACAATATCTCCAATCAACATGAACTCCTTGTCAGAGTGATGCTTGGCATCTATATTAACAAGCCAGGTCTGAATTCTGAGATACTCTCTTATTGCATGTTTTCTTACTTTTTTTGTACACATTCTATTGCTCACAATTACCAATCTTGTTATTGCAACCCTTTCTACTTCTCTATGCCCAATGAAAAATCACTCTTCATATATATTTTGTTTTTGGTATGCCACCCACATGTTCATATGCACTCTGAGGTAAGTATACTTACTTATACATCATATATGCAATACTTATTGATACCCAGTTGAATTGTTTCTTTCTCAGTGAATATATTTTAGATGTGTTCATATGCACTCTGAATTAGATTGTTTCTTTCTAGTGCTACTCTTACAAGACCCAGCTTTGCACTAAGTTCTTGAAAATGAGGTGCCTTAATAAAAGCAATGTTTGGGCTTTCTTTGACAGCCTACAAAGAACTTGCTTTGGTGGGCCACAATATGGATAATTAGGACTACTATTCCACTATAATTGGTTTTTTTCCACCATCTCTTGCTACATATGCTAAATCTCTTTTTATAGCTACAAGGCTCTTAGAGTCATTCAATGCTACTCACATTGATTCAGATACTCTTAATAGCCAAGCAAGATAATTACTAGCATGTGCAGTACAAGCATTGTGCTGTTAACTGATAGAGGGATCAGTAATTTAATGGGAAAAGCTAAATTTAGTTGTTGAGGAAAATTGAGCAGGTGTTAGTAAAATGCTTATATATCAACAGGAAGGCTACCAAACTCCATTGTGTCTAGTATTTCCAGAAAGGTCCAATCAATCCACACCTGATGAAAAAGATCTGGAAGTATTTAAAGAAAACTTGAGGGAGATATTAATAACTTATGGAATTGAAGCACTAAAAACATTGGAGGACCCTCTCTTAGCCAGGAAAATTCATACCAAGTTTTTTAGAACTGGAAAATGGAGGCCCAATAATCAAATAATTGTAAGGGTGACCTCTGGAGGCTATGGCTCAGTCACACAGCTGGCAGAGGGAGATCCAAAGTGTATTAGAATATGTACTGACAATATTATAATAACTACTCACTTGGCAGAGAGAGATCCAAAGAGAACAAGTCTGGGGATTTCCTATGCCAGGTTGGATGCTTCTGGGGCTTCTGAAGTGTGGGAAACAACTATACAGTACAACAAAACCTTAAAAACTCAAAAATTGACTAACTAAACAATAGTGCAAACAAGGCAGGAAAACTCTGGACTTTAGAAGTCAGAAAGGCAAACTCCATCTTATATAAGCAGCTTGGAAGCAGTGCTGGAGGGTCCACACTTGTCTGGATGATAGCTAAAGAACTAAAGTACCTTAAAGGTTAAAAATAGTGTTAATAGATAGTGTTGAAAGAATAGAAATAATACCATGAGAGAAGATAGAAGAAGTAAAGAAATAAATAAAAGGAGAGTGAAGGAATAAGAAGTGAAAGAAGAAAGGAAAGAAGGGAATGAGGAGTCCCCTGACATTACTCCCCCTCTAGAGTGTGGTGTCTCAATGTACTGAGTAGAAGTAGTTCTGGATGGCCTGGTCTACCTTGGAAAGAGAATAAAGATCTCTAATTGCTCAAGGAGCATTAGGATGCTGCTGATAGAATTCCCAGACTAAGGCAGGGGCATGGACATTCTCTTGTGGCTCCCAGAAGATGTCCTCAATTTCATAGCCCTTCTACTTGACCTTGAACTGAAGCTTGTTCCTAAAAAGTTGGCTGTCAAGGATCTATTCCACTTCATACTCTTCTTGGTTGTCAACTAGAACTGGAGGTAGAGGTGGCTGTGGGCATCAACTTGGGATTAGATCTTCAGGTGCTGGAGAGAGTTTCACTACATTAAAGACTGAATGGAGTCAACTCATTTCACTAAGCAGCTTGAGTCGATAGGCTAGTGGGCCCACCTGCCTTAATATGGGAAAGAGTCCTGGACGGCGATGAGAGAGCTTCTGAGAAGGTTGGGTAGTAGCAATGTCAGAGGCATCCAGATAGACTTGATCTCCTGGCTTGTACTTGGGGGCTGGAGCTCATCCACAATTATAATAGCAGGCCATGTCATTTTTTGCCTTAGCTAAAGCAGCCTTGGCTTCCTCCTAAGCTGCCTTCATCCAGTTTAAGAATTTATTGACAGCTTCATTCTCTGAAGGTTGCCCACAAGGCTCAAATTCCATTCAAGGGTGTTGACTAATGTCTAGAAGGAAAGGAGACATCTGGGTGGCAGCATATATAGTTGTTGTATTGAAACTCTGCCTCTGGTAATAGGTCATCCCAGTCATCCTGTTGCTCATTGCAAAAGAGCCAGAGATACTGTTCTAGCTCCTAGTTGACATGCTTGGTCTGGCCATTAGACTGAGGATAATAGGCTGTGGAAGTGTGGAGCCTGACATGGAGGAGGTGATATAGTTCCTTAGTAAACTCTGCCATAAACTGTGGTTTATAGTCAGAGACATAAGCATCTGACAGCCCATAGAGTTTCCAGACATGCTTCCAGTACAGATTAGCAGCACCTATAGCTGAGCAGGTAGTGTGTGTTGGAATAAAATGAGCACACTTGCTACAGAGATCCACCACTATCATGATTGCATCATATCCATGAGAGTCTGGTAACTCAACAATGAAGTCTACAGAGGCCATACTCTAATGCTCAGCTGGAATGGGCAAGGGAGTAAGCTGTTCCATAGGAGGCTGATGATGAGGCTTAGTCTAAAGGCAAAGGTTACAGGTGGAGGTGTAGATGCCAATATACTGTGATATTTGAGGCCATCAGTAATTCTGTGAGACCAGCTCCAGTGTCTTCCATCTGCCAGGATGTCCTGCAACTCAGAAGTCATGATGCTGCTCCACAATCTGCCTCCAGAGGTCAGGCAGGTTAGGAACATAAATGCATCCCTGGAAGATAAGGAGATCATTCTCTAGAGACCATTTATTAGTGCAGATGGACTTCACTCCAGTTTTTTCTCAAGCATGCAAGGCTATGGCAGCCTTGGCTACCAGATCTTCTTAGGCACCCTCCTGTTTACCTTGGCAGATGTCTCAGAGGATGCTTATCTCTTCTTCCTAGCCAACCACACCTTCCAGAGCATGGATAGCAAATAGTTTTGGCTTCAAGAGTACAATATTGGCATTGTTACTAGCTCCTGAGCCATGGTCTGCTTGCCTAGAAAGTGCATCTAGCTTGCCCATGCTTCATCTGGGTTTGTAGTGCAGAGAGAAGTCAAAGTTGGCTAGATATAAGGACCATTGAGCCTATCAGCAGTTGAGTTTCTTAGCTCTAAGGAGAATACTTGACATCTGTGAAATTCCTTCCACAGAGCCAATGGTGCAAGTGATAAGCAAGAGTTGAGTGAGTGTGAGGGTGGGCAAGAGTTAGGCAAGGGACAAGCAAGGCTGACAGAGGGTTGGACATCGCTAGGGAAGCTTATGGTCAATTCAGTGAATAGGCCAGAAGAACACTGTTATTGTTCAGCCTGGGGATATTCTATCCACAGGCTGCTTATATATACTACATCAGTGGCTGTGTTATTACTAATACTGTTTACTAATTGGGCCTTGGTATGTAGTGGAGTCTGACTAACAATAATTGATGCTGAGTAAGATCCATGCATATAACTCATCAAGGCTGACTACTAAGAGATGGAAGAGGAAAGGGTAGGTTGAGTGGCCAGTTAGATCTGTTAGGAGTAGGCATATTGTTGGACTAAGCTCAGAATAGGGTTGGACACGGTCCAGAAATCAGTTCCCTGACATTAGCTGTCCAAAAGTACTCTAAGTTCTTGTGATCAGTTCATACTTTGAATTTATACCTGGCACCCTCAAGAAAATGTCACCACTCTTCAAAGGACTGAATAATAGCTAACATCTCCTTGTCATGGATCTCATAATTTTGCTCCACTGCATTGAGACTCTTAGAGTAGAAGGCCACAAGATGCTACTTACCATCCTCTCTTAACTGTTGAGAGAGGATAGCTCCAGTAGCAAAATCTGAGCTATCAGCTTCCACATGGAAGGGAGAGTTATCATCTGGGAACAGAAGGACAGGCTTTAAAGTAACTGCCTGTTTGAGAGCATTAAAGGCTGTCTGCTGTGCTGTATCCCAGTGCCAAGAAGTATTCTTAGTGGTGAGATTAAAGAGAGGCTGGGCATAGTGTGAGAAATCCTGAATAAACCTCTGATAGAAGTTGGTGAAACCCAAAAAGGCCTGGACTTCCTTCTTGTTCTTAGGCTCTGGCTACTCTACCACACTAGTCACCTTGACTGGGTCTATCTCAGCCATTCCATGGGAAATGATCAGTCCAAGATATTCAACCTTAGTCTGTTCAAACTTATACTTCTCTGGCTTAAGATAGAGCTAATGTTGGTGAAGATGTTTCAATATGATGCATATAATCTGATGATGCTCTTCTAGAGTCTTGGTATAGATGAGGATATCATCAAGATATATACACATGATACCTTCTACTATGAGGTCTCAGAAAATGTCATTCATTATGGTCTGGAAAGTGGCTGGGCTATTAGTAAGGCCAAAAAACATTACCAAAGGTTCAAAGAGTCCATGATTTGTTCAGAATGCTGCCTTCCACTCATTGCCTTCCTTGATGCACACATTGTTATAGCCTCAGTGAACATCTAACTTGGTGAAATAGTATGCACCTTGGAGGTTGTTAACAAGCTCTGAAATGAGTGGTAAGGGATAGCAATTCTTCACAGTTATCGCATTTAAGACTTGGTAGTCCTGAATCAGATGTAGAGATTCATCCTTCTTCTTAATGAAGAAGACTGGAGAAGCCATGGGAGACTTTGAAGGATGGATGCAACCAGAGTCTAAATTCTCCCGCAAAAAGGCATCA
>QLON01000262.1:0-10410 GCA_003313675.1 Termitomyces heimii | reverse complement strand
ATGCATTATGAGTTTTTTGATACCCTGGAGGAGTAGAGAGTTTTAGAAGTTGGGGTCAGTTTGAGAAGGAGTTTCGGGCAGAGTTTTTCCCCTTGGACCCTGCTAAGGTAGCAGCTCTTACTCTTCAAGATCCTCATCGATATGGACAGGGAAAGCAAACCTTAGATGAGTATATTGACTCCTTCAGGGCTCTAGCTGAATAGGCCTCCTATCCTGATGGTCTTCAGCTCTGTCTCACTTTCCAAGATGGCCTTCTTCTCTCTCTCATGGACCGTATCGACAGCATGGCTGAGGGACAACTAGATGACACAATTATTGAGTCTTGGTATCAGGTAGCACGTGATCAATGGCAGCTCATGGAGTTACGATATGAGCTCCACCGTGGAACCACTTCTCGTTCCACCTTCCATGCCTCTCCCCCTGTTTGTTCTTCTCTTCAGCCTCCCTTTCCCTCTCATGCTCCACCTTCTGCTCAGGTGCCTACAGCACGTTTACTTCCTCTTGGAGTTCCAATGGATGTTGATGCCTCTCGTCAATGCTCCTCACTTCCTCTCCTCTGCCGCTGCTGTGGGAAGCCTGGCCACTTTGCTTGATATTGCCCTCAGAGGTTGGAGGTGCGCTATCTTTCAGCCTCAGAGTAGGAAGAGCTCCTTCTCCAGCTTTTGGCTGCCAGAGATGCCTAGGGAAACTCTTCTCCTGACATACAGCCTATACCAGAATCTCTGGATGAGTCCTCAGGTTTAGGGGAAGCTGTGGCAAACCATTGGAAAAGTCTGTTAGTCTGGCTAGAGAGAGTTTTCAGTAGAGCAATGGATGAGTTGTACGCCTCCGCTGCCTGGTGCTAACCAGTTTGCATGTCTATCTATAGAATCCCCCAATATACCACTCCCTGTTCAAGATTCTTTGACTGAAACTATAAGCACTCCCTCTGACGTACAAAATACCTCCTTGATTAAGGCCTCGGCCCAGACTCCTTCTTCTTCTCCCTCTGCTTGACGCCCTTGTGTTCCAGCTTGGAAACGATGCCTCCCTCATTGCTATGTTGTTGCCTCCACTCCCTCTCCCAACTCTCTGCAGCTAAGTGTAGAGATTGAGACAATGGACACTTAGCAGACTCGGAGTGTTGTAGCTCTCTTGGACAGTGGTGCTACTGGGCTCTTTCTAGATACCAACTATGTGGAATGACATCAACTCACTATCCAACCCCTCTCTTGCCCTATCCCAGTCTATAACATTGATGGGATGCTCAATGAAGCTGGATCCATTCGCTCTGTAGTGGATTTAGTTCTTCATTATCAGACCCACTCTGAGCATGCTATCTTTGCAGTTATCAGCCTAGGAAAGCAGGACATAATACTTGGATTCTCCTGGCTGCATGACCACAATCCAGAGATTGACTGGGCCAAGGGTAAAGTGAGCATGAGCCGCTGCCCTTGACACTGTTCTACATGTGCCCAGGAAGCTAGGAAGGAGTGCAGAGTGTTAGCCCAGGAATGTGCTGCAGTACGGGCTTGCCAAGTAGGGCACCTTCCCTTTGCTGATCTTGACCTGCTGGATCCTCCCCCCTTGGCATTCCCTTATAGAGAGGCCCTCTATGAGGATGTTCAAGGTGTGGTGAGTGAGGCCCAGATGGAAGAGGGATGCGAAGGTGAATTTAGGTGCACTCCTGACCTTGAGTCTCCAGACGAGGCTATTGAGACAAGTGATAGAATTTATGTGACTGCCTTACGACCTCTACCAATGGTAGCAGAGATTAGAGCTAGCCAAACCACTTCCCAGCGATTAGCTCAGGCATTTGCTGCTAACTCTGCTCCTAAGTCATTCCAAGATGCAGTTCCTCATCACTTGCAAGACTTTGAAGATGTTTTCTCTAAGGCATCATTTGACTCCCTGCCAGAGCGTAAACAGTGGGACCATGCAATTGAGCTCACACCCAATGCTGAGCCCACCAGCTACAAGGTCTATCCTCTCTCTCCTAGAGAATAGGATGAGCTTGATGCCTTTTTGCAAGAGAATTTAGATTCTGGTCGCATCCGCCCTTCAAAATCTCCCATGGCCTCTCCAGTCTTTTTCATTAAGAAGAAGGATGGATCTCTACATCTGGTTCAGGACTACCGAGTCTTGAATGCGATAACTGTAAAGAATCGCTATCCCTTACCACTCATTTCAGAGCTTGTTAACAACCTCCGATGTGCATGCTATTTCACCAAGTTGGATGTCCGCTGGGGCTACAACAATGTGCGCATCAAGGAAGGTGATGAGTGGAAGGCAGCATTCTGAACAAATCGTGGACTCTTTGAACCTCTGGTAATGTTCTTTGGCCTTACTAATAGCCCAGCCACCTTCCAGACCATGATGAATGACATTTTCCAAGACCTCATAGCAGAAGGTGTTGTATGTGTGTATCTTGATGATATCCTCATCTATACCAAGACTCTAGAGGAGCATCGTCAGATTACACGCATTGTACTGGAACGTCTTCGCCAACATCAGCTCTATCTCAAGCCAGAGAAGTGTGAGTTTGAGCAGACTAAGGTTGAATATCTTGGACTGATTATCTCTCATGGAATGGCTGAGATGGACCCAGTCAAGGTGGCTGGTGTGGTAGAGTGGCCTGAGCCTAAGAATAAAAAGGAGGTTCAGGCCTTTCTGGGCTTCACCAACTTCTACCAGAGGTTTATTCAGGATTTCTCGCACCATGCCAGGCCTCTCTTTGATCTCACCACTAAGGATACTCCTTGGCACTGGGATGCAGCACAGCAGACAGCCTTTAACGCCCTCAAACAGGCGGTTACTTCAAAGCCTGTCCTTTTGTTCCCAGATGATGACTCTCCCTTCCGTGTGGAAGCTGATAGCTCAGATTTTGCTACTGGAGCTGTTCTCTCTCAACAGTCAAGAGAGGATGGTAAGTGGCATCCTGTAGCCTTCTACTCCAAGAGTCTCAATGCAGTGGAGTAAAACTATGAGATCCATGACAAAGAAATGTTAGCCATTATTCGGTCCTTTGAAGAGTGGCGACATTTCCTTGAGGGTGCTAGGCATAAATTCAAAGTGTGGACTAATCACAAGAACTTAGAGTACTTTCGGACAGCTAAGAAACTCAACCGCCGACAGGCTCGATGGTCCTTGTATCTAGCCAACTTTGACTTCTCTCTGCACCACAAGCCTGGATGAAGCATGAGCAAGCCAGATACACTCTTTAGGCGAGCAGACCATGGCTCAGGAGCTAATGACAATGACCATATTGTACTTCTGAAGCTAGAACTATTTGCCATCCGTGCTCTGGAAGATGTGGCTGGCTAGGGAGAAGAGGTGAGCATCCTCCGAGACATCCGCCGAGGTAACCAAGAGGGTGCCCAGGAAGATCTAGTAGCCAAGGCTGCCATAGCCTTGCATACTAGAGAAAAAACTGGAGTAAAGTCTGTCCACACTGATGAATGGTCTTTAGAGAATAGTCTTCTTATCTTCCGGGGGCACATTTATGTTCCTAATCTGCCTGACCTGTGGAGGCGGATTGTAGAGCAGCATCATGACTCCCAAGTTGCAGGACATCCTGGTAGATGGAAGACACTGGAGCTGGTCTCACGGAATTACTGGTGGCCTCAAATGTCATGGTATATTGGCACTTACACCTCCACCTGTGACCTTTGCCTTCGGACTAAGCCTCGTCATCAGCCTCCTATGGGACAGCTTACTCCCTTGCCTATTCCAGCTGAGCATTGGAGTGTGGCCTCTGTAGATTTCATTGTTGAGCTACTAGACTCTCATGGATATGATGCAATCATGGTAGTGGTGGATCTTTGTGGCAAGCGTGCTCATTTTATTCCAACACATACTACTTGCTCAGCCATGGGTGCTGCTAATCTGTACCAAAAGCATGTCTGGAAACTCCATGGGCTGTCAGATGCTTACGTCTCGGACCGTGGACCACAGTTCATGGCAGAGTTTACTAAAGAACTATACCGCCTCCTCCATGTCAGGCTCCACACTTCCACAGCCTATCATCCTCAATCTGATGGCCAGACTGAGCATGTCAACCAGGAGCTAGAACAGTATCTCCAGCTCTTCTGCAACGAGTGACAAGATGACTGGGATGACCTATTACCAGAGGCAGAGTTCCAATACAACAACCATGTGCATGCTGCCACCCAGATGTCTCCTTTCCTTCTAGACACTGGTCAGCATCCCCGAATGGGATTTGAGCCTCGGAGGCGACCTTCAGAGAATGAAGCTGTCAATGAGTTCTTAAACTGGATGAAGATGGCTCAGGAGGAAGCCAAGGCTGCTTTAGCTAAGGCAAAGGATGATATGGCCTGTTATTATGATCGTGGATAAGCTCCAGCCCCCAAGTACAAGCCAGGAGATCGAGTCTACTTAGACGCCTCTGACATTGCTACTACCCGACCTTCTCAGAAGCTCTTTCGTCGCCATCTAGGACTCTTTTCCATATTAAGGCAAGTGGGCCCACTAGCCTATCGACTCAAGCTGCCTAGTGGAATGAGTCGACTCCATCCAGTCTTTAATGTGGTGAAACTCTCTCCAGCACCTAAAGATCCAATTCCAGGTCAATGCCCACAGCCACCTCCACCTCCAGTGCTAGTTGACAACCAAAAAGAGTATGAAGTGGAACAGATCCTTGACAGCCGACTCTTTAGAAACAAGCTTCAGTTCAAGGTCAAGTGGAAGGGCTATGGAATTGAGGACATCTCCTGGGAGCCACAAGAGAATGTCCATGCCCCTGCCTTGGTCCGAGAATTCTACCAGCAGCATCCCAATGCTCCTCAAGCAATTAGAGGTCTTTATTCTCTTTCCAAGGTAGACCAGGCCATCCAGAATTACTTCTACCCAACACGTCGAGATGCTGCACTCTAGAGGGGGGGTGATGTCAGGGGACTCCTCATTTCCTTCCTTCCCTTCTTCTTTCACTTCTTATTCCTTCACTCTCCTTCCATTCATTTCTTACTTCTTCTATCTTCTCTCATGGTGTTGTTTCCATTCTCTCAACACTATCTATTAACACTATTTTCAACCTTTGATGTGCTCTAGTTCTTTAGCTATCATCCAGACAAGTGTGGACCCTCCAGCACCGCTTCCAGGCTGCTTACATAAGCCGGAGTTTGCCTTGCTGACTTCTAAAGTCCGGAGTTTTCCTGCCTTGTTTGTACTGTTGTTTGGTTAGTCAATTTTCGAGTTTTTAAGGTTTTGTTGTACTGTACAGTTGTTTCCCAAGCTTCAGAAGCCCCAGAAGCGTCCAACCTGGCATAGGGAATCCCTAGACTAGTTCTCTTTGGATTTCCCTCTGCCAGGTGAGTAGTTATTATAATATTGCCAGTACATATTCTAATACACTTTGGATTTCCCTCTGCCAGCTGTGTGACTGAGCCATAGCCTCCAGAGGTCACTCTTACAGTCTGGGGAAGAGGGAGGTTCATTGAGCATTGGCGGAGTCCAGAAATCAAATGAGTTGGGTCAGAACTGAGGAGATTTGCCTCCATACCTACATTTTGTAATTTTATGTGTATCTTGGACTTTTGTATTTTCATTGTTGTGGCAAGAGCAGGAAAGTGAAATATTCATGAGAGTTGAATCTCTGGTAATTCTGAGAGATGGGGGTTATGCCCATGACTGTCTTCATGACTCAGGGGATCCAAAGATCCCAGGGTTTCCTCAGAAAGTATTGATGGAACTTCCAGGGAGCATCAGAGATGCCCTTAAAGTGTTTGGGGTTCCCAGGTGTCATCTTCCAGGCCATAACCTACCCTTCCTTGGTGGAGCTGGAAGTTGAGGATCTTGTCAACTTCATAGTGAAGCTCTCCAGTGGCCTCTATAGGGGGTGAGGGCTCGCTCTAGCGTTTGGGGAAAGTATTTGGGTTGTGCCTGGTCAGGAGGTGCATATGAAAGATGGAGTGTATACCTTTCATTCCTGAGAGTAGGTCAAGTCAATAGGCATGGAAAGAGACCTTTTTCATAACTCAGAAAGGTCCGAGGTGCTTGTGATTGAGTTTGAGCAAAGGCTGCTAGGTTTTGATGTTTTGGCAATTGAGCCAAATGCAGGTGCCAATGAGCCAGTCCAGGGTGGGTTCTTGCTTTGAGTCAGCCTGTTTACTGTACATCCAATTGGTGGTTTTGATCTCTATGCAGAGGTAGTCCTGGAGGGCTTAGAGATTGTGGGTGACTTTGTTAGTAGCATGGAAGGAGATATCTCACAGAGAGACTGTAAGCTGAGGGTTGTAACCCTTGTTGGCAAAGAAGGGCAAAACTCCAGTGGCAGAGTATGGGGTGTTATTATATGTGAATTCTGCAATGGGGAGTTTAGCACACCAGTTATTCTGGAGATAGTTAACATAGAGGTGGAGATACTATTCCAAGGTCTGATTGATATGCTCTGTCTGTTTGTTGGTCTTTAGATGATATGTGGTGGATAATAAGGATTTGACATGAAGAGCTTGACAGAGCAATTGCCAGAACTTGGAGACAAATAGAGCTCTGTGGTCAGACATGATATTGTCAGGAAGGCCATGCTTCAAGAAGACATGCTGGACAAAGAGTCAGGCAAACTCCAGGGTGGTATTAGAGGTGTGGCATGGAACAAAGATGGCTTGCTTGGTGAGGTGGCAGACTACTACTAGGATGGTGTCATGTCCATCGGAGGTGGAGAGTTCAATGGTGTGATCCATGGATAGGAAAGACCAGGGTCATTAGCCAATCAGGAGAGGTTTCAGGAACTTGAAGGGTCGGTGTTGGAGCACCTTGGCTCGGTAACAGGCATTGCAGGATTGTACATATCAAATAACATCTTTCTTGACTCTGGGCCAAAAGAACATCTGATTGATGAGCTGAAGGGTCTTCCAGATGCCAGGATGCCCTTGGAGTTTGTGGTTGTGGTGCTGTCGGAGAATGTCAAGTTATAGCCAGAACGTAGATCAGACTATTCTGGAGCAAGAGCTTCTGGTCGGAGGATAAGAAGAAGGAAAGGGGGGAGGATGCACTATCCACGGAGTTTTCCTGCGTATTCTGGGGGTCATGGTTGTGGAAGTACAAGTTAGTTGGAGCACTCCAGATCTGATTCAGGAGACTTTCCTTGTCAAGCAAGATCATGAAGTTGAGATGCTCAGAGGAAATAACCACATGGTGGTTGAAGGTGTTGCAATCGGCTTCAAATGATTTTTTAGGGTAGATGTCAAATCATTGGGTGAGAGCATCAGATTTCATGCTAAGTCATCTGGAATAATAGTTGATAGTAAAGTCGTACTCAGACAGTGTTTTGGACCAGTGGGCTTGCCTCTGGCTAAGTTGCTTTGTAGTGGTGAAGTACTGGAGGTTGTTGTGGTTGAAGTAGACTTGGATGCAGTGTTGGGCGCCTTTGAGGTAAGCCACTGTTGGAAGGCTTTGACAATCACAAGGAGCTCCTTGTCATAGATGTTATAGTTGAGCTCCGTGGGAATCATCAAGTGGGTGTAGAATGCTATAGGGTGTAAGTCCTTACTGTCTGAGTCTATTTGGGAGGGAATCCCGGTAATGGCATAGTCTGAGGTGTCACATTCAAGGATGATTGGGAGTAAGGAGTTGTAGTGACAGAGAATGGGGGCAGAGGTGAAGGCTTTCTTCAGGAGTTCAAAAATGCTTTGACAGCCAGAATCCCAGTTCCAGGGGTGGTCTTTCTGGGTGAGTTGGTTAAGTTATTTGGTGATTCCCAAATAGTTGTTGATGAACTGCCTGTAGAAGTTAGCAAATCTAAGGAATAATTGTACTTCCTTAATGTTTCGGGGTCAGGGCCAGGAGGTGATTGCTTCAATCTTTGCCAGGTCCATCTGGACTCCATTGGGGGTCACAATAACACCAAGATACTTGACTTTGGTAGTGTGAAACATGCACTTTTTGGGTTTTGTGTGGAGGTTGTACTTCTGGAGTCATTCTAAAACACATCAAATGTGACTTTGGTGTTCTGCCAGCAAGTTGAAGAAGATCAGGATGTCATCTAGGTACACAATGATGAAAACATCATTCATGTCATGAAAGATGTTGTTCATGAAGTATTGAAACATGGCAGGGGAGTTAGATGACAAGATACTCAAAAAGACCATACCACATTCTGAATGCTATTTTCCATTTGTGTTCTGGGGCAATCTAGACATTGTTGTATCCAGATCGGAAATCAATCTTTGTGTAGACTTTAGCACTTTAGAGGTGGTTGACCAAGTCACTGATGAGGGGGAGCAGGTAGCAATTCTTCTTGGTGACCTGATTCAATCTGCAGTAGTTGACACATAGCCCTAGGGAGCCATCCTTCTTTTTGGCAAAAAGAACCAGAGCTCCAGTGGAGGATGCTGAAAGTTGTATGAATCCTTTGTCAAGCATGTCATCAAAGTACTCCTTTAATGCTCAGAGTTCCACTTCTGACATGTTATAGATCTTTCCAAAAGGGGGCGACTTACCATCCTCTAGTTTGATCTGATGATTGTAGTGGTGGTGAGGAGGTAGTTCCTTAGCACTACCTTTGGAGAAGATGTTGGCAAATTTGTGATATTCTGGGGGTACAACCTCTTGCAGGATTTGTTCTTCTAATTTAGGTTCTGTGGCAACCTGATCAGATCGAAGATGCTTGCAGGGGGAGGTGGGGGAGATGTGGAGTTGGTAGGCCTCAGCTCCTGCCTGTACCAGTTGAGTAAAGGGGTGTGCACTGATGAGTCGGATGTGGGGTTTTTTGGGGTTGGCATTGGTGCTTCTGGAGCTGCTGGGGTAAGAGGGTGAGTTAAGGGACCTGGATTGGGGTCAAAGGGAGCCCTTGTACTTGTTTCAGGGAATGTTGGGAGGAAATGTCGGAGGAGGGAAGAATGAACATTTACTCAGGGATATAGTCTGTGGCAAAACTTTGAGGTTGGCTGTATCAGTTTTGGGTGTGGCAATAGCTTTACTCCTCCCTTCCTGGTCTCGGATCAAGGGTACTGGGTTAGAGTTGGTTGTCAGGGCCTTTGAGTGGTCTGAGTTGATTGTGTCCTCAATTATTGAGTTGTGCCATGACCTAAGTGAGATTTTGGTGGCCAGTTATGCTTCTCTAGAGTCAAATGTCATGGTCATAGTTTTCCAGTCAATATCAGGATTCATTACCCTGAGCCAGAGCAGTTCCAGAATTATGGGGGTCATGGGATGCAGCTAAGTCAGGTAGAGATCAATGGGGAAGCTTACTCCATTAATGAGAGTGAGTTTGTCAATATGATGACGTGCAATGAGTCTGAAGGAGGTTGGTAGGCCATCAATAAGTTGTAGTTTGGTCAGCTTTTCCAGGGCCTCGCCCACTAGTGCTAGGTCAATACTGGCAAAGGTTTCCATGGCTCCATTGTTGATGAGAGCTGGGTGGGTCTTACCTATAGATTGGAAGGTGATGTTGACAATGAACAACCTGTCACAACCCCCTCTGAAGTCCCCCGGGACAGCCCCGGAACCCCACTCAGGACCCTCTTTTATCAACCCTGCAATATGCCCTGCCCCACCAATGCCGCCATTAACTCGCATTACAACCACCATCAACCAACCCCCCCAGGAACCTTGCATCACAGACTCCAGGATTGACTGCCAGCAATGATTGGATCACGTGGCCTGCTCCCAGCCATCACACATCACGACTCCCTCTACACCAATTGATCATGCACCCCACATGCACAATCCAAGTATACAGTCTCAGCCCACTACTCAATGTTTCCTAGAACCCATCTCAGACCCCTCAGAACCCCAAGACCTGACTCTATAATACTTATAGCATAGTTCCCCATTGTACTCGCTAGTCTTGATATTACCTGAATTGTTGCATGCCCTTTTGCTTGACTGGTATGCACTGACTAGCACACTTTGACTGACACACCAGAATAATCACATGCTTTAAGTTTGGTATGCACTTCATAACTCGTAATTTGCTAACCGGGTCTCATCTTAGAACCTTCAGTTCTGACTTGACCCCCACCAACTCCCAGCCTCTCTAAAACACCCGAAGCCCTGGGTCAAGTTCCATTCTCCAGGACCACCCCCCTGTCCACATCTTGAACCTTGGAGCCTTAGCCCCGGAGCTCCAAACACCTGAGTATCTATAGATCAAGTCCACCTTGTAAGAGCATTGCTTTTCTGGAAAGCCTCTGACTCAGTGGAACCTGACATAATATCAAGACTCCCTCCTTGCACCATTCTTGATGGCTACATATACTTACACCTACTACCCCACAGGCTACTAGACTGACCCTTATGGGCATCCGGTCCTAGATCATTACTCCATGCAGACTCCCTGCTCTGCCTACCCACTCCTTCTATACAAATCACAATATCTCCACTGCCACTGGGCCCCTGACCCATCCCTCTACGATCTGGGGCCCTTGGTCAGCCAGGCCCCCCTGCCAAACCTAGCCATAGCACAACTTATAG
>QLON01000258.1:9715-23272 GCA_003313675.1 Termitomyces heimii | reverse complement strand
AGGTTTCTTTGCATTTTGTCAAGAATTAGAGAAAATATTAACAATTTATAAAAGCAAAGCTCTTAACTAGGAAAATTTATACTAAGTCTCTTATAATCAGAAAATAGAGGCTCAATGACTAAAAAATAGTTTAGAATAACTGAAATATGTTATGCATCATATAGGGGAGAAAAGTATAAATAAAAGGAAATTCTATGACAAAAGGTAAGAAACTGATTGCCTATGCTCAGAATCTTTAAAAAGTGGCTATTTTTAATATAACTAAGGATGCATTAATTAAAAATAAATAAACTCTATTAGTATAGTTGAATATAGTATTATTCTTATTTATTAGTGGTGATAAATCTTTGTTATTCAATAAATTTGTCTATTTTAATTTATATAGTCTTGCTATGTCAATATTTAATGCTTTCAGTGGAATTTTGATATATTTATATGCTAAATATAAAAGTAACCAAAATATAGCAATTAATCAATGAAGTAAAGAATTATTTAATTTGCAAAGCATATAAGCACCTCTTTAATTTTGTGAAATTACTACTAATAAGCTCAAATAGTAAAGTTGCATCTTCTTATTGTAGATTCCTTTCTATTATTGAATTTTCCATTAATACTAAGATGCCAAAATAGTAGTGAGATAGTTCTCTTTAAAGTAAATTGCTGTCTTGCATCTAGCATTAAATAAATCTTTATAAAGTTGTGCTAAGTTTTTATTACTTTATCTTTATAAATATATTACTTATTTAGAAATTAGATGCTAGTTAAAAGTATGTCACCTTTATAATATCTATAGATAGAAGTAGGTAAATGCTAATAATAGCATAGTAGGGAAAATATTCTATTTGTTTTTTTTTATTATAACTTATTTCAATCAAATACTAAATATATTACTTTGCTTCACACTATTTACTGCTGATAAGTTTGCCATTAATATAGAATAGGATAATGGAAGTTTAGCAATGATAATATTTAAAAGTAGCTAAATATCAGCAATAGTAATATCAACTTAGCAGTAATGATAAGAGTTAGCATTTGAGCTTATTAATGAAAATATCAAGCAGTTCTCAAAACTTAGCAAAATATCAGTAAAAGTATGTAGTAAGCAATGTGTATAGTAAAAAGAAATGCTTAGCAATCTAAGAAAGTAAAAAATACCTTGCTGCTAATGTTTAAAAGATTAGTAACAAAAGTGACTAGCATAATTCTAGTAAATAGAGATAAAATACTATCTAATAGTAGCAATAAAGTGGTAAGTGTTAGAGGTAACTTAGCAACTTTTTAAAATAATATTGAAGTGTGCTTAAATGATATTTGAATTTAAAAGTGGAAAAGTAAGCATCTGAATCAATGTCTAATTAAGTTAGTAAGTATAGTATTAATAGTAAAAAAGTCAAGATCTCACTAGCAAGACTTCAAAGTTATAAATGAGTGGTGAAGTTAAAAAAGTAATGAGTTTATTATGAATTATATTAAAAATCAGTAAGATTTATGCATTATAATTAATTAATTGGCAAAAAATGAAACTGTCACTATAAAACATTTGTTAAACATCAGTTAGCAGTTGCTGAGTTGCTTAGCATGTGCACTATGTGGCTTTGTGATTTAATTTATTTATCAATGAATAATTAGTGAAATAATTTTAGGAGTGATGAATAAATCAATTAATAAGTCCATTGCTATATCCTGTAATATATTATGTAACTAACTATATAACTTTAAAGCTTTTGGCAGTAGCTACTCAGTCAGTTGCTAAGAAAATGAGTGCTAAATAATATTAAACACCAGCAAGTCCAGCCTAAAGGCTCATCAAAAATCACATTTAATCTTAATGCACTTATATAGTCATAATTTGCAAAAATTTAAAAAATAAGAAGCCTATAAGAATCTAATACTTGTAAGAGCAACCTCTGGAGGCTGTAGCTCAGTCACACAGCTAGTAAAGAACAATCCAAAGTTGTATTAATAAAGGTAAAATAAATACAAATAATAAGATATTGACTTGATAAAGAGAAATCCAAAAAGAATAAGTTTAAGAATTTACTCTGCCTATCAATAGAAAATATTCTGAAGTCAAGTCATGTAACTGTTACATATAATGTGACAAATGTTATGGTCACAGTTATATCACAGTGATCCATTTCCTAGGATCTGGCAGAGGCTTCCAACCAATGAGGAAGTTTATTCTCATGATTCAGCCAGTGATGAGTTTGACAAAAGCACTTGGCAGTAAGTGAATTAGAGTAAAAAGGCCTGAAAATTAAAAGGAAACATGGAGTAAGGAACCTCCAAATAGGTGGTTCCCTAATAATACTAATGCAAAAAAAGAAAATCAACAAGCTTCAATTGCTGCTGAGCTAATCTGAATATGAGAAATAAAGAAAAAAGAAGCAAGCCATTATAATATATTTAAGATCTTTAGTATTATTCTTTTAGACTATTATCTGTAAAGTGTAACTTATTGACTACAAACAATCTCTAGCACTATAAAATAGCAATTTCTTTATGAAGGCATGCATAATACAATGATTTAGAAGCAATTAATAAATAAAATGTAGTATCTAGATTGAAAAGAGAAGAATTATTGAGAAAAAGAAAAACAGGCATAAGAGGCTGCTTACATAAGCCGGAGTTTGCCTTTCTGACTTCTAAAGTCCGGAGTTTTCCTGCCTTGTTTGCACTATTGTTTGGTTAGTCAATTTTCGAGTTTTTAAGGTTTTGTTGTACTATATGGTTGTTTTTCATGCTTCAGAAGCCCCAAAAGTGTCCAACCTGGCATAAGGAATTTCTAGACTTGTTCTCTTTGGATCTCCCTCTGCCAGGTGAGTAGTTATTACAATATTGTCAGTACATATTCTAATACACTTTGGATCTCCCTCTGCTAGCTGTGTAACTAAGCCATAGCCTCCAGAGGTTGCCCTTATAGAGGCAGTAGTAAGAAGTGAGGAGAGCAGGGTTATTTTGAATAAAGATTAGTGTGTATATAAGTAATGTAAAGGTGAGACATGTATAAGACTCAGAAAGGCCTGTGTGTATAATATATAAGGCCTCATGCCCATGCCTAAGTTCATAACAGCTGCAAATAATCTAGGGCCTAATGGAAGAAAGTCAAACAGTGGCATTGAAGGCATGAATAGGAGGTTCATTGGAAGGTTCATTAATGTTAGTTAATGCTGGTGCTAGTGGTGCAAAGAGAGGCAATTTCAGGTGGTGGAGAATAACTAAAATACAATAACTGATTAGTGAAGTACAGAACTATTTGATTTGCAAAGCATGTAAGCACTTTCTTAGTTTCAAGAAATTATCACTAATGAGCCTGAGTATTGAGGTTGCATTTTCTTGTTGTGGGTCATTTCTATTTTTAAATTGCACATAAGCACTAGGATGCCACATTTAAAGTTATAAGCTCAAATTATAGTGGCATGATTTTCTTGATTAAATTGCTGCTTTATACCTGGCATTAAATACTGCATTGTAAAGTTGCATTAAATTATTGCTACATTTTTATAAAACAATTGCTTATTTCACAATTAAGTTCATCAATCAAAATATAGAATTGGAAATAGGCTGGAGCTATGTTGCCTCTATAATATCCACTGATAATAATGGAGTAAGTGTCTATAACTATATAATAAGAGAAACATCCCATCTATTCTCTTATCATTACTCATTTTAACTAAAATACTAAATAAATTGCTTTACTTCAGTAAGACCTTTTGCTATTTACTACTTTGAATAGTGCTTGCTTAACATTAAAATGTGGCTGTTCCACAATGCTATTTTTTTCTTTGTTGTAATTTAAGATTTGTATATAATAAATATTGTACTTTTGCACCAAATATATTGTAGCTTTGATGAAGGAGGCTCTATTGTTAGTGATTATTTTCTTTAGTGCTTTCCAGCAGTAAATAATATCTTTGAACAATCACTTAGCTATAGATTTTGTATTTTTTTTTTCACTAACATCCTGGTCAATCCATGTGCTAGAGTGAGTGTGGAGCCAATAAGGTATTTTAATAGTGCATGGTTTGGTATAAAGGAGGGAGGAGGATGTGGAGAATGGTAATATAAATGTGGATGTGGTTTTGAAGGAGTAAGAGCTAGTAGTATAGAAGATGAGGTCAAGTAATATGAACAGGATGTGGATGCAGAATATGACTGGGAGGTATTAGATGGTTTAGTCTGAATTGAAAGAAAAGTTAACTGAGAAAGTGTCACTCTTAATATTGCAGGTTCTGGGATATTAAAAGATGGTATATATACTAAAATGGGGAAGCACTTGAATGGTAGTGGTTATGGAGAAAAAGCATGTACCAACACTGAGAACTTATTACAAATGCAGAAGCAGAAGTAAAAAACAACCATGAAACTATGTTTTTATCAGTACTAAAGCATATATATGACAATGCAAGTGCTATGGCCAATGCAAATATCTCTGCCACCTAAGAGTAAGCCAAACAAGGAATGTGATGGTGCAGGCACAATGGATTTAGACTCAGATGCAGATTAGGAAGTCAAGGCAAATTTAATCAAAAAAGATATTTTGTGAATATATTTATTTTCATCTTCATAGCTATAGGATTGCACAAGTGAGGCCAGTAGTGTGGATTTTTTTTCTTCTTTAATTTCAATGTTAGTTAAGAATGGAAATGGTGAGGATGGATATAGGGACTATGGATTTGGGATCTGGGATTGGATTGCTATAGGGCTGTTTTTAGACAATCTAATTTTTTTATTTTTTATCTGCTTTTTGTAAATTTTCTTTTGCCTGTTGTTGTTATTATATTGTTTTACAATGTCATTGTTATAAATGTGTCTAATATTTAATTTTAGTAACCATCAAATGGAGGATACAAAGTAAATAGTGGATATATTTCAATTGTGTGAATATGGTGCAACTTGAGTACTTGTCTTTAACCTATATTCCTTTATATTTTAAATTACTTAATTGTAGTATTTCATTAGTAGCATATTACATAGTCATTCCCTTCTCAATATGATTACTTGCTAGAAGAGTAAGGAGGAAATAGCTTGTATATATAGTCAGATTCTTTGCTCTCAAGTTTTGGCTTCCAGCTCAGGCCTACTTTTTTTTTGTGCTAATGCCTTTGGTGCAACTGCTATTACCAAAGACTTGACAATGGCTGAGAATCAGGTAAATTGAGCATACTATTCTTCAGGAAGTTGACTCTGGATAGCAGTTGAGTCTGAAGTGCTTAGTCTTGCAAAACTGTAAATATGCCTGCTGTGGAAAGATCTAACACACCATTACTTCCTCATCACCCTTTTTCATTACATTCAATTGTTTCATTGCTTGCCCCACTAGCAATGCTATGGAGCTCCATTGAGTTAGTGCCTATTGTCAGGCTTGCCACATTTCCAGCTGATCTTGTATTTTCATTCAAGAGGTCTAGGCAAATAATTAATAGATATTATATTAATTTCCTGTCTTTTAGAGAAGCTGATTCTATCATTAGGTTAGCCATGCTAATTTTAGAGGTCTTGCTAGAGGCTCTCATCCTCAAGAAAGCCTTAAACCAACCTCTGCATAAATTTAGATCAGCATTAAGGGATGACCATTTAATGAAAAGCATGTGCCACACTTATTTTCCTTCTGCAGAAGTGTTTTAAACTCATTAAGGCTAATTATTAGATGATAGAAGGGGATTAGATGGGCTATGCAATTTGTTAAATCTGCTAAAAGTAGGCATATCATTGGACTAAACTTGGAATAAGGTTGAATACAATCTATAAATCAGTCCTCTTACAACCTCAATTACATTTAAAGAAGAGTAAAATATTATTTAAGATTAATAATCTAAAGTAAGGTCTCATTGAGATATAAGCATTTTATTAAAGCCTTCTATATTTTCACCAGTAGCTAAATTTAGCTTTTCTCAATCAAATAGCTGATACCTCTATCAGATCACTACAGATTGCCTATAAAATACTTCTAATATGTGTAGTATAAGCAAGCAATTTTAATAATATTCAATATGTTGGTATTTACATATATTACTATTGAGACATAAATGTTTTATTGTTGAAATGTGATACTAAATTGATGCCTGTCAGACACCACTTATTTCTGCTTCATATCATGTGAATTATCATTCCCATTTCTACTATACATGCTTGCCAGTTTTAGCATTTCAATGCATCTAAAACTTGATGTCTTAAATAAAACATACAGAAAATGAAAATGAACAAGCTCATATAAAGGATGGATTGTGAGCACACTGCATGTAATACTTGATTGTAGCATTTGATTTTTGTTGTTATTGTTTTGCTCACTCACACTACTCTTAATTTTGAAACAATCAATTTCTTTCATTAATTTGGTATTAAAAGATTTATTGCTAAACCTTTTAAGATATTTTGCAGTATAATGATGGCAATCATAGCAATACCTCCAGAAAGGCTAACCATTAAATTGTTTACTATATCTATTATTACAGTATAGAATATACTTTAATCTACCTTTCTGATATATTATCATCTATATAGCACTAACTGACATTTTTAACTCATTATACAGTGTATTTACCTTAGGTTTTGTCTGTATTATCTCATGTGCTACAGCTATTTGTACTACTTTCACTATCCACACTAGCTTGATTTCTATTCTATCTATTGCTATTACTTTTCAGTTCTATTTATTCCTTTAATCATTACTTTTGCATTGGTTATCTTTTTTTTATTATAAACTTGTACATATATTCTTATATCTCAGAGTTTATTTTTACTCATAATATAACTGAATAATCATTCTTATAGTTATTTCTATTTTAGATTAAAGTTATATAAATTTTTACTTCTTGTTTCTCAGCAACTTCTTAGAATGATTGATGAGATGATTCCATCACTTAGCTATGGAATTATTGCCATTTAAGAGTGGAACAAGTCCAAGAGTAGAATAACATTCTTGATTTAAAGGTGTTTTTTATAGAAATTGGAATTCCATCTTCAAATCAAAGTTATAATTGTAAATTATTCTTATGTGTTACTTAGCTTACCTGAATATTTGCCTTTAGTTAAATTATTGATCTGTCCTTCTATTGCTTATTTAATATCTATTTCAAGGTTTGAAGCCTGTGATTTATGAGTTAAATGCAAACTATGTGGAGAAAGTTTCTTAGAGATTTCATTAAAAGTACTTGGAATTTTATCTTCAACATTTTTATACATTGCTTTTATCATTTTTCCTCCAAGTGATTTCAAATCAACTATTATTGAGGTGCAATGAATAAAATTAAGATGTACAAAACATGATAAAAGTGCTATGTTATGTTTTTTCTTTGGCCATCACTTTGTTAAAGAATTTAAAGTTGACTAAAAAATAAGCACTTCAAACTTGAGCACAGAGAATAATAAAATGAATCCATCATCAAATTCAAGCAGTAATTTTGGTTTTTCTGCAGTTTTCAACTGTTACAAGAAGAAATTCATCAATGATATAAGCATATTTCTATAGGATACCTTTACTATTTCTGGTATGAGTGATGAGTGAGAGTTAAGTGAGCATGAAGGCAGGCAAGAGTCAGGCAAGGGATAAGCAAGGCTAACAGAGGGTCAGATGTCACTAGAGAAGTTTACAGTTGGTTCAGTGGATAGGCCAGAAGAACACTGCTATTGTTTAGCCTGAGGATATTCTATCCACAGGCTGCCTATATATACTACATTGGTGGCTGTATTATTACTAATACTGTTTACTAATTGGGCCCTGGTATGTAATGGAGTATGACTAACAATAATCAATGCTGAGTAAGGTCCATGCATATGACTCATCAAGGCTGACTACTAAGAGACAGAAGGGGAAAGGGTGGGCTAAGCAGCTGGTCAGATCTGCTAGAAGTAGGTGTATTGTTGGACTAAGCTTGGAATAGGGTTGGACACAGTCCAGAAACCAGTCCCCTGACAGAAACCACATTTGTTTCTAGACAGATCAAGCTGGTGGAGAGCATTGATTTGTCATAAGAGCAAGTGAGGCCTTAGATAAGACTAGAGAGACAGACAAGAACTTGAGACAGACAAAGTCACAAGATAGACAATAATATAAGACAAATAAACCACAAGACAGACAAGAGCACAAGATAAACAAGAATATGAAACAGACAAAACTACAAGACAGACAAGAGCACAAAATAGACAAGAATATGAGATAGACAAAATATGAGGCAAATAAAAGCATAATATAGATGAGAATGCAAGCCAGACAAAACAATGAGATAGACAAGAACATGAGACAGACAAGACTACAAGCCAGACAGAATCACTAGTCAGATGAGATCACAAGAGAGAGCTTAGACAAGACAGGACAGGACTTCAAGATGGACATGATACCAAGTTAGTCAAGTGCTGAGACAAGATTCCAAAATTACAAGTTAGACATAGTAACTCAAGTGTTGGACTCTTCAGATGGTCAAGACAGGTAAATGAACTTTGTATCAAAGAAAAGTTTCCTTTATATTAGGTGTCTTACCTACTCTTTTTACATAATTTATATATGATTTTTTATTGTTTTCTGTAATATCACTTCATTCTGCCCATTTCCTATTTGGATCAAACTAACCATCAGTTGGTTTCAGAATTCCAAATTTCTTTTCAATTCCACCCTCCTCATCATGCTTTTGTTTGATCCACACCATTTTTTCTATCATTATCTTGATCATTTCCCTCCTATACACAATTCAATTCCTTTCTCCAAGTCAAGGTTCAAGTTTTTCACTTCTTTATATATTTCCCAATTTTTCTCCTTCCCTTCTCATCTTATTCCCTTCCTTCATCTAAGCTTCCATCTTATCTCATAGTTCATTTGTTGTTTCTTCCTCATTTCTCACAGTATCCCTCTTCTCCCTACTACACCAGTTTTCCACTTTTGCTAAGTGTTACTTCAAGGTCAGACATAGCTTGAATAGTATCTGGATGACTGGTTCCAAGAGCTTCTTTTCCAACCTTGAGCACTTCTTTCTGAAGTTTTTCAGCTTCCTCCAGTTTTCCACTTTTGCTATGTGTTACTCCAAGGTTAGACACAGCTTGAATAATACCTTGATAACTGGTTTTTTTTATCAAAGGTTCTTTTTTGATTTTCACCACACTAGATGACCTATTGACTTCCAAATTTTTCTTCTGAGAACAACTCATTAAAGTGTTTATAAGATCATCCAATTTCTCTGTTATTTCTGCCTTCTGCAAATAATCCAGAGAATGTGTTTCAATTTCTTGTAATTTGTTCCAATCATCCAAAGCCAGAATTTTATGTCCTGGCTCTACATTAAATCTGTAAAAAATTTCTGGCATTTCCATAAAATCCCTTGTCAAGTTTTCAGCTTGAACTTCACAATTAAAAGCTATCTGATGAAGACGTTGAATCATTTTTTGACCAAAGGCATTGCTAGACTTCCAAGCAACCTGATCAGAATGTCCTGCTCCTATATTCACAAGACATGCAATTGGTCGAGAAGATTTAGAAGCTATCCCAGCCTCTTCCCAAACAAGGCTGGTAGGGTTACTAGATCCCAGACCTGCACCAACAAACATTTCTCTGACTCCACCAGCCATGATATATGCAGGCCTGAAGAGATTTGGAGTAGCAGTGGTGGCCCGAGCGGCTTGCACTACTGTACAATTATAACCTTGATTGATACCGACTTGATATGTTCTGAAAATCTGTGGTCTCATATAAGACGAAGGAAGAGCCACCACAAAACTTGTGAGGTAATTAGCACCAGCTGAGAAACAGAAATGAAGAACACGCAAGTACCTTTTGCACTGAGGATTATCCTCTTGCATCAAAACATCCTCTGGGAATCCAGCGGATTGTAAGATGTTTCTTATACCAGACTCAAATACAGTTGCCTTGAATTTCTCATTCCGGAGGCTTCATTTCTTGACATCAGAGAAGACCTTCCGGCTGAACGAGACATACTCCTCAATAGCCATGTCAATAGGCATCCGGAGTCGACCTAGCATCAATGCAATGACTCTGTTGTACTGTCATTGAACAGTCAACTTGGTAGTGATGCTTATCACATACCCTCCTGTTCCGGCTCCACCAATTATATCAAAATAATCACAAGGCTTAGGCAGAGATTCCAATTTCTCCAGGTGCTTGAGACGTGACATGATTTCGCGGAGAATGAGAAGCTCAGACAGGCCGCGTACACCACCGTCATCTGGATAATCATTCCCATAATGTCAGTAATGGTCATGCGCAGTTCTAAGAACATACCGAGAGATAACATCCTCAACCCGCGTTGTACCTGGTGCGTATTTGTATTCTGCATGAAGATGTCAATCGTCGAACTTGAACGATGGTTGGGGGGAAGGAAAGAATGCACTTTCCCACTTCTGCCGAAGGCTTGATCTCTCACACTCACGCTTGGGACTCTGGGACACAGCACTTTATCTACATCTGGAAAGATTGATTGTCGTAGATTGATATCACGCTTTGCTTCCTGCGATGAACAATTCGGACATAAACTTGAAGTAAGCATATGAACTCTCTCGCAATAAAAGAAAAGTTGTTAAATGAATAATTGGGAGTGGCATCAGGTTCGTATTCAAGCCTAGTCGACGCAACCAAGGACTTTGTACAACCGCCTCCCAGTAGCTGCTGTGTAGGGCACAAAAGGATCCATAATTATAAATGTATTGGAGCGACTTTACCGCCATCGCTGTAACATTTTGCTTCAAATGGAACACGAAACAAGACTCTCTAGATTTGATTTATACGATAGTACCAGGATGTCAGCTGGTGCAAGTATTGCTGTCCCTCAAGCAGATAATAACGGGCCCATCTTGCGTCTCTTTGTAGTTTACGACATGTGACGACGTATGTATGGACGATGCAGAGATTGGAAGGTCGCATATCTAGAAGCGTCGGCACGGAACAGTCATAGGTTAATCTAAATTTTGCTTTAGCATTGAAACATCCACAGTATATCAATTTGTACGTACAAGGCATCATATGATTATGAAAATGGATCCATGTCGTAGCCTGGTGCGAAAGAGAGGACAATGACTAGAATCAAGCAGTCTCCACAGTCCGACTCCAGAGACGAAGATAATTCGTGAGGGCTGAGGCTGAGGCCAATACTGAGGCCGAGTTGGCACTGGCCGCGGAGGCGAAGGAGGAGGCGATTGCAGTGGAGGGCGGGGAGAGCGGATTATCCTGAATGGGGCTGCGTGCACTTGTGCGTGGTCATGGCAACACGTGTGCATGGGTGGCATGAACGCAAGGGCGAGACGTCAATTGGAATCGGGAAGGGCAGTGCGTAGAGCATGTTTGCCCATGTCCATTCAGATCTAATAAAAGAAAACTGAACGACAAACTCAAGTCGTTATATAATTTCGAGCCTCAGCAGCTTCGTCAACGACGTCGAGGCTTCTACTTCGTCGATTACATCATTTGATTTGTTTATTGATGTTCATTGATAGAAAACTCAGCAGTCTCACGTGAGATCCAGACTGCCATCTCAGAAGGCACAAAATCCGTCACAAAGTTCTCGTCTGCTGGTGCCGAGTAGCTTGTGACTTGGCTGGGTTTTTTATAAGTTGTCCAGGTAAGTTGTAATGTCGTCTGCATCGCGTGAGGGTACGGAGGTTATCTTCGAATGTCTTGTTTATTTTAACGAGATTTGTACGCTTGCGCATTGGCCTCTCCTTAAGGAAGCTCAGAGTTCAAGAGCAGAGTGTTTTGATCATGTAGACAACTTCAAATGCCAGTATCGACGAGAGCAACCAGAATACCATCAATTTATAGCTGTGCCCGCGACGGCAGTAAATCAAAAAGACGTTTTTTCAAGACGGATGTTGTTCAAGACACAGCGGACGCTACTCAAGGGGAAGCGGTACCGACGAGGTGTTGACGCAAACAAGTGGAAGATTACCATCATATACGCGACTTAGCTGTTGTGACAGTGACATTTCCCGACGCACGCCCTGCCCCTTCCAAGGACACACGCACCCAACTCTGTGGGAAACGTACGTATTCCCTCGGTCCGGACAACCGATCCAGTGTCCTTCTCGCAACCGCTGAAGATGCAGGGCGCCATAGATCTCTTCAACCGATACTCGTGGCAGAACAGAATACTTCAAGTACGCCCTGATCGATTCATGATGCAAATCATCCTCCTGCAGTCGTCTCGGCTCCTCGCGAGGAGGATGCGATGGAATATCCTGCATTGTTGGAGCTGCATCATAATTTTCCCGCGAATTTGTCGTTGAGGAGCTTGTTTGTTGGAAATGTGCGTCTTTTCTCATGTGCCAGTTGTGCTTTTCTTATTTATTTCTAGCTTCCCTTTCATTGTCAATAGCAGGACCTCAAGGACCTCTTTCGCCGGGCGGGGACAATCATGCGCGCTGATGTGGCCCTCGGTCAAGACAGCCGGTCTCGCGGATTTGGAACTGTTACATTTGCAACCGAATCAGATGCAGGGCGCACAGTGCAAATGTTTAACGGGTGTGTTCCACAGTCGGTTTCATCTTTATTCCCATAACTTACTTTACAACGGACGAACTCTCAAAGTCAACGACGACAAGTCTACACAGCTAAACCAGCTCCCTATTACCTCTCTTACCTCACCGGCTTCCATCTCACCTGCACCCTCTGTCCGCAGTGCACCTGACGCTCTCACGAATGCCATCTCTCTGCCAACGACGAGAGTGTATCAAACAAGACAACTGTCGTCCTCAATCACCCAACAAACAACTAACAATCTATTCGAGCCATCACCTCGACCTTGGCACGTCTTGTGCCTCCAGTTCGACAAGAGTGGCGTCGATCATGTCCACTTATTCTGCACCGGCACCGAGTAGTGCGTCCAGATCGACGTCAACGTCTTTGACAAAGCCTCCGTCGATAGCCTCGAGGGGGTCGTTGATGTCTTCGTCTTCATTGGCTTCGGTGTCTGCTCCGACGTCGGCGAGTTCGAACGACAATTCGCACCTCCCGTTCTCGTTTGAGCGACATAGACGGCTGTCTGCGTCAATTGAGGATCCGTCGCCTTCATATTCTGCGCCTTCCACGTCTGCCAACCGACCTCGACCACGAGAGCCAACACCAACGCTGCTCACCCGATCCCGCCTTCTCTCAACCTCAAGTTTCGAAAACACCGTTCCCCAACCCGTCATCCTGGGCCCATTGCTCTCCCTCCACCCCGGCACGCAACAACTTTCACCCACCTGCACTCCCCACGCGGAATTCTAGGGTTTCCATTTCTCCACCACCCGCAATCGCCCCTCTTCGCACCACCAATGTCGCACCACCAGCACCAGCATTGACTAACGCCAATGAACCTCCCACTCACGCCTCAATGCCACCGTTCAACTTTCTCCCACCAGGTCCTGGATCTCCGAGTCCGTCATGAACATGAGCATGGGCATGAGCCCCTACATGTCGTATGCACAGGTTCTCCCGAGTCCAATACACGTCTCACCTTTACACCACCCCCACGTGCACGCGCTGCACACTCGTCCTTCCCACCCGCTCCACCAAGCCCACCCGCACACCCACCATCTCCATTCGGGATAACCCCGCTCTCCCCGCCTTCCACCGCC